>JAMPIO010000038.1:600000-836609 GCA_024699865.1 Aphelenchoides fujianensis | reverse complement strand
CTGTTTTTTTTTAATTGTTACGGAAAAGAAGGTCATTTTTGGAATTTGGGTTTTACGGCGTGAAACGGTCAGAAACGCTCAATTGCCACGTACACAACGAAACTTCAGTTGGTTTTTCCATGTTGTTTCGTGTTTACTTAGTTTTATGCATTTTTGGTTATATCTTAATGGTGCGTACGATCCATTCATTTATCGCGGTTCAGAAGTCATCTGCGGAGTACGGGCATCGATACGAAAAACTGGGAACGTCGGCGTGTCGTATTTATTTTTCGCTTGCCGCGCGCTTGCCCGCACACTTTTTTAACGTGAGGCAGCGGCCGGCCGTTTCGAGCCGCCCGCCGCCGCCGCTCGCTTTTTGACGTCCGGTCGTTGCGTCGGGCGGTTGGTTTACTTAAAGATTTCGGTGTTTGGCGGTCGGACTTCCTAAGGCGGCCTAAATTGCGACGTACAATAATCACAAAAGTTGACGGCGTCCGTCGTTTTGGTCGCGATCAAGCGGCCGTTTTCTGCCCCAGATGCCTGCTCCTGAGTCCCGTTTCGCTGCGTTATGTTTGAGGAGGTAACAGACAACTGGGCGAACCGTGCCTATTGCCTCGACGCCTTACGCTCGCCATCAGACGGCCGACCGCCCGCGCGTCCCATGGATTACGCGCGGCGATCGACTGCGAACATGGGCATCTGATGGATGTTCGTTTGTTAAATGATCAACGGGATTCTAGTAAGAGCCTTGCGGCGAGTTGTGCCGGCGGAGCGGGACGCAAGCACGAGAACTCTCATCGGGATGTGGGGCAGCCTAATCGTTTGGAGAACAGGCGGACAAATTAGAAAGCAACGCGGGTTTATCGACCGCTTTCAGTGTGCCGCTGAGCGAATACGCGGCGAGGGACGGACGCTCGTTGCCCCGCCGAAGAGGCGATGCACATTTAAGAGGAAGCTTGGTGCTCTACGCCGCTCCTCGTGGGACATGGAGCTCCTTGACTAATGGTTGTGGGGAGGAAGCAGCGCCGGGAGGGCGAAGAGACAATAAGGGAGAACAGATGAGTAATTGCGTCCTCCAGACAGGCGGCAGTAGACGCCCGGCCGCTCCCTTCTAACCGCTCACTCGCGCCCTCTTCTTTCGGCCGTCCGGGGTGCCCCACGGTGTGGCGAGTGGACGGAAGGAAGAACGGAGGATTGCGCTCATTTTGTGGATGAAGGGGGGGACGCGGAGGCGGGAGAAAATGAGGAATTTCGGCCGTTTGCTTTGTTCGCTCACTTCTTCCGCGTTCCTCATTCGGCGGGCGGTCCGGAGTGCGGACGCCTTCGAGGGAGAAACACTCCCGTTTGTTGGTTGCAGTTTGGTGAGCGGGACAACCAATGGGAGACAAGTCGTCTCCTGCGTTTGCTTTTGGGCAGTCTGCCGCTGAAGTCCCGCTCGTCCTGCCGCCTTGCAAGAACTCCCGAGAGAACTGCGGCCATGAGCGGAGGCGTGCACGCGGCCGGCTGCCCGTGTTCGTTTGGATGCTCTTGCACGTTATTCTTTTTAATCTGCAAAAGCAATTATTGCTAATGGAATCCTCAACAAGTCAACTGAGAGGACGAGAAGCAAAGAGGAATAAAGTAACAAAACATCGCTGGCGTTTCTCGTCCGACTTGCAGCCTTCACCGTCCATCTTCCCTCCACGCGAGCGAGGGGTTTCACAGACCACTGGCGGCCTCTCGGTCGACGGGATGACCGCCCGCACTTCTGGCGAGTGGGTAAACGGCCCTCGAGATTGAGAGGTTTGAATTGGACGAGGAGTGCGCAGACGGACGGCGAAGACAAGCGGATTGACGGGCGATCTCCCCGCCGACCTCTGCGGGCAGTCGCGCGCAGTTGGAGGTCCGCGATCCCCCCTTCCGAAGTGCCGGAATCACTGGAACGATCACGAGAGAGCGGAGCAATAGCGAGCGAGAGCGCAGTCTCTAGCTTTCTGCCGCCTTCTCGCTCCCATTCGTCCGTCTGACCGACCGAACGACGGAAATGAGCGGCCGTTTGTCGCCTTTCAACTCGACGAGGCCCACCGATCGACCGCCCTCTCGATTGCCGGGAATCCCGTGGACGAAGAAGATCGCCGTCGTTTCGTCCACTGCTCGGCGGACGGCCGCCGCTCGTCGTTCATCTCCTCGCTTCCGTGCTCGTGGCCCGCCCATTCCAACGAGCGAGACGTCGATCGCGGGACTTTGCCGACGTTCGTTTAAGCTTTTTGGGATGCAATGCGAGTGTGCTCAAGCTCATGCTCTCGCCGACGGCCGGCTCGGTTTAGGTCGAGTTTTATTGCGTGCGGGAGGCGGTGGGAGATGAGTTGTTTGGTAGGTGGCGTCACTCGAGGCATCAAATGGAAACGCAATCCCGTCGGATGATTACGCGTTTATGCGGATTGCTTTTCGCTTTTTATTTCTGCGCAGTAACCCTTTACTCACAATCAGAAATTTCAGGCTGCAACCACTTCGCCTTCCACCTGGCTGTGATTCAAACGACGGACTCGTCGTTTACGACCTCCTTTTGTTAGACTTTCGGTGGCTTTTTATCGAATGTCGGTTTTTTCGATTGGATTGGAAGTGGAAATTTGTTTGGATTTCGAGCCGAATGGAGTGAGGTTTGGAACAAAACGTGATTTCAAGGATGTTCGACTAATGGCGGCTTACTTTTATTGTCGTCTACCCGCGAATGAATGACTGAAATAAACGATGAAGACAGCAAAGTTGATTCGACTGTTTGAACGGACTTTTCTGTCGCCGTTTGTGTTTGAATGGTTGGCTCTTGGTAGAAGCCATTCCACGACGCCAACGTGGCCAACCTCGGAATGGTTTTTCTTTTTTTATGGGTAAAGAAAAGAAAGAAACCCGGGTGTTTAGATATCTTGCAGGATGTCGTCTACGTTTGTTACTAAAGGCTTTTTAAACGAATGGTCCCATTAGTCCTCAAAATCGTCGGGGAACGGAAAGTCGAGTTGTTCTTCTTGCAGCTGCTCTTGACGCAGTCGACTGAACCGATCGGACTGCTGACTGCCGTCTTCCAAAGGCTCGTCTTCGTCGATTACGACTGGGATGAAAGAACGAACTGACTGGTCGCTGGAGGCCGTCCACTGACTCTGCAGCTCCGGTTGGGTCATGTACTGCACCTCTTGCAATTCGTTCTGTTGCAACTCTTCGTCGAATTCGGGGTTGTCGAAACGAATGCTCTCTTCGATTTCGGGTTGGGGCTGTGTGCTTTGAGCGAATGGGTCGACTGGTCGTCGCGGCCGACCTTCGATTCGCTGCAGCCACTGCGCAATCTCCGGCTCGACGATGTTCGTGATGTTTCGACCGCGATACGGGTAGTAGATCAAAATGTTCTCCATGCTGCGGCCCCGCGAGAATCCAACGTACGTCTGGCCGGGAGCGAAAGAAGGAGTGCCGAATGCGATGCCGACCCGCTCTAATGTCTGGCCTTGCGCTTTGTGAATACTCATCGCGTAGCTCAAACGCAGCGGAAATTGGAGCCGCTCAAACTTCCGCACCGATTCGTTCTTTCGTTCGTCTCTGTAGACAAAACGAGAGCGAGTGATGTACACAAAGCGGCCGAGGTCGCCGTTCGAGTGCAGTACTTGGCACTTGATGACGTCGTCGAGCATTTCACGGACGATCATTCGAGTGCCGTTGCACAAGCCGAGCTCCACGTTGATGTTCTGCAGGAGGTGCACAAGTACTCCGATTTTCAACTTCAAGCTGTGCTTAGGAAAGCCGCTTGGAGTTCGGCGGGCCAAGCGTTCTTGGGTGCCGTCGGCCGTGAAAGCGGGTAGATCGTCGAAGTCTAAAACGGTGTCCACTCCTTCGTAAATCCGGATGTCTCCAGGAAGACGACGGTGCAAAATGTGTTCGTTCAGCGCGTCGACCGTCTGATTGTGAGGCGCCAACAAGGCTAGACCGGCACACCGCTGGGGGTCTTGCAGATCTTCCTCTTTGAACACGAAATCGATGAGATGGTACAAGTTCTTCGTCATCTTGATGCCGTCCGGGATTCGAATCGTGTTGCGGTTTCGATTCGTGAAGTTCTGTCCGCTTCCAGTTTGTAAAAGAAATTCCCGAAACGCGGTTTGGTCCGCGTTTGTTCGGAAGTTCTCTTTGAGATGCAGAAAGTTGAGGAACTTCTGTTGCTGGAGGTGGTATCTCAACAAAGAGGCGTTGTAAGCGGCCGAACGGCCTCGGTTGGCGATTACCGGCAAAAGTTGCCTCCAGTCTCCGCCCAACGCGATGACTAGCCGCTTGTTCTCTTTGGTGTGCGGCCGAACGGCTTTGATGACCTTCAGAAGGTACAAAAACTGGTTAATATTCATCTGCGAGGCCTCGTCGATGATGAGGAGGTGGGCGGCTCGCAAGCGCCTCGCCTGTCTGCTGTCAAAGGCCATCGAAACGTAAGTGTATTCGTTAGCGTCGAATGGAATGCGCAGCTGGGAATGGAGCGTCTGGCCGCCTGTCAGCAAGTTGGCTGCGACGCCCGTGGTGGCGGTGACAACAACGTTGTAGTTTTGATTCTCGCATTCTTCGATCAGGTTCTTCCACAGCGCCGTCTTGCCTGAGCCAGCGCTGCCGACAACCATGAACGTGATCGGCGGCTCTCCGGGTCTCTGCTGCGACTCTTCGAGCGCTTGCATGATCGCATCTTTCGCCCGTTGCTGATCATTGCCTAACGCATGAGGAGGGATGCTCGTTCGAGGCGGGAGAACGTCGTTCAGCCGCTGCAGGTCGGCCAAGCTGAGCTCTGGCACATCCCGGTGAGCTTCGAGAACCGACTCTAAGCCGACGTCTTGCAGCGTAATGTTTCGATCTTGCAAGAGGAATTCGAGCATTCTCAATGCGCGGCCCTCGCGATAAGCATCCGATTCGTGCAAAGGGACGTTCGGCGGCACGATGGTGATAGGAGGCAACAAGTTCCTTTTGAATTCCTCCCACAAAGCCGCCGCGTCGTTCACTCCGTTAATTAAGACCTGCATAAAGGTCAAGGCGAATTGCATGAGAGAAGAATCGTTTCTCGTTTGTTCGAGGGCATCGGTGAGCAATCGATCGCAGGCGATCAATCCCATCGCTTGCGCCTTCTCCACGAACGTGTCGAACACAATTACTCGTCTGTTCTGCTCGTCGCGATGGGTGCGGGCGTGCCGGAACGATTCGATTCCCCGCATTCGCGTCACGATCGAGCGGAGCGCCGTCAATTCGGTGTTGAAAAAGGCAACGGGGTGGAGTCCAACCACGCGGTTCAGTTTTTGAGCCGCCGGTCGCCATTTTCGGTTGTTTGGATCGTAAAGATGAGTCTCCGCGAACTCGATAAACGTTTGGTTTCTGTAGTCGTTTCGATCGTTCCTGTGAAGGGCGCGATTATCGCGGTTGTACTCGAACCAAGCGGTAAGTTCCGAAACAACGGCGTTCTCATCAACGAGCGCGGCTGGGACCAAATCTTCGAGCGTCTCCTTTCGCGCAGGATCGAACGCAATCCTGTGCTGGCCGGGAAGGTGGACGCTCAAGAAGATCACCGTGTGACTCGAATAAACCGGACCCAACGAATACAAATGCGCCCACGCCTCGTGGACGGTCATGACTTTGGTTCGCAAAAAGTGTTTCTGGAGGTCAACTTCGAGCAACGTCTTGTCTCCCTCTTTGTACTTTTTGACGATTGGGTCGTCTCTTCCGGCGGCCTTCTCCGCATTGTCGAGCTCGATGATCTCCATGAAGACCTCCGAAGGCCGTTGCGTTATTCTTTTGTACAAGTACTGTTTGCAACGGTCGTGTGTTACGTACTCGACACAGGCAGGTCCGTCCCAAAATTGGAGAATCTCCGGGTTGTGCGCAATGATGTCCGCATCAGTGATGATTCGTTTACCCGCCGAAGTTTGGACTTCAACGCTGCAGCCGCCCATCTCGGGGCTCAATCGTTGATAGCGGACGAAACCTTCGCCAAGGACCGTTTGCTCGCAGTAGGGCTGCGGGAAGCCTAATTCACATCGATTGCTGCTTGGTTGGTTCTTTTTGCACAACGAACTGTCCACGTGGTTGTGCGTCATGTACCGAAGCACCAAGTCCCGCGCCGCTCCGGCTTCTTCGCTTCCGTCTTCTGGAGGCAAGCATGCGCGGATGTACTGGTCGACGAACGCCGCATCTCTCGGCGCGTTGTCGTCGACGGCCACAATAATGTGAGCGTGCAGAAGTCCACGTTTTTGCGGTTCGATTGCAACGGCAAACCATTTGACAGGACCGAAATAGCCGCCGGTCTTCTCCTTCTTCCGACCCACCAAGTTCGAGAGGAATTTGACTAGCTTTGCCCAAAAGTTTCCGTTTATAAAATCGGGCGCGTTGGCAACACACGTGTTGTGATGGTTGCATGCGTCTGTGACGTTCTTCCAGTGAGGGTTGCTGGTCAGCGTAATGAAGAACTCTGCCGGTCCCAGTCTTTCGTCCAGCAAACAAGTGCGCGCGTATGCAATTTGGGAATACTCTAGACTCCATTTGTGTGCGGGTGGAAGTCGAATGAGACGGCCGATGTTGTACGTCTTGTACTCGTCGCTCTCGTGGAAGAGGTCGTTCAGTTTTTTGTGCCAGAGCGAAATCACGCTATCCGCGCGCGCAGAGCGACAGTAATGTGGAAGGCGGTTGTAATAGTCGAGTTCCGAATGGAATACGCGGAAGAATGCTTGGATAACCCACTCGGCACCCAGCAACCCAAAGCTCCAAACCCGATGGAACTTTTTGTCGCTTGGTCGACGTGCCAAAAGGTATTTGATCTGCTCTCGCAGGCTCGCGAATTCTCGTTTCTTCTTCTTCTTTTGCACCTTTTCGGTGGTCAAAGCGGCGGGATTTCGATGCTGGCCTTCGTACTCCTCTTCCAACTCCTCGAATCCCACCAGCGGTTGGTTTCGCTCGAGCATTCGAACGATCTCTTGTTCTGTCTCAGCGAAATCGTCCCCGATTTCATCGTTGTCATCAAAGCGGCGTTGCTCGTCAATCGCTTGACTTTCGACTTGCTCGTCGTCCGTTTGCTCTTGCTCGTCCTCTTCGTCCGACTCCTGCGAACCTTTTGGGTTGAAGAGTGGCTGATGAGAAGGCAGAAGCTGCTCGCCGTGCAACGCCAAAAGCGGATAAATAAGCGGGTCTACGCTCCTGTTGAAGGGCTTGATCTCAGGCAATCCTGTTCGCGTTGCTAGCCGCGGATTTTTGCTCATCACCCAAACACCTCTCGGAGCCGCAGGGCCGGGATCTTCTTCTCTTGCAGGAATGAAAACGACCGCTCCGACGAGTTCTTTCTCGTTCGGCTGTTTGATCTCTCCGGACCGCGGGTCCAAAGTGGCCATTCGCCGAGGAGCCGTGCGGTCGTCCACGAAATCCATGATGAATGCGGGCACTTCTTTGCCGTTCTTCTGGTAACTGTCGATGAACTCGTAAGCACACCGATAAGCTTGAGCAAACGGGTTGTGCTCCTTCATGTAGCTGATCAAAAAGGTCAAAATTGGTTCCGAAAACTTGAGATTCAGCAGCGGGTCCTTGTTCGTGCCCTTCTTTTTCGTCGAAGCTTTCTTCAAAAGGTCGTAGAATTCCTCGGCTGTCGACGTGATTGCGTAGAGTTGACCAAAACAGGGTGTTTCTCCTGGTTGTATCGGCGAAAGCTGATAGTGGACGTCGAGATTCGTGCGAACGATCACTGGCCCCGGCACTTCGGGCTGTTCGCGGCCGACGGAAAGCGAACCAAAAGCGACCAAACGATTGTACGTTTGGACTCGCCGTTGGAATTCTTTGTGCATCGGTTGGTCTCTTTTTGAGTAGTCGCACAAGTCTTTGATTTCTTCCGGAACTTCGGGCAGCGGTTGTTGATATTTTACTCGACCGTTGGAGCAACACATGAACGACGTTTCGAGAGCCAACCGCAGTGCCTTGCAATGCTTGCATTTAATGTTGAACTGGCCGGGATCGTAAGGCTGCTTTCCGGGGTCGAAACGACTGATGAGCGCGGAATAAGCGAGAGTCGGACGTCCGAGCGTGTCTTTCTTTTTTCGTTTGTACTGTGGAACGATAGGATCTCGAAGAACCGTGAATCCGCTACGGGTCTTTCGAGGCGAAAACAGATTCGATCCGGAGGGCTCCGGACGGGCGGTTTCGGTCAGACTGCCGCCGAGATCCTCCGGCTCCAAATCGCGGTCATTTCGCGTTCGTTTTCTTCGTTCCGTTGGGGCGGGAGGAGGCGGCCGTTGCGGAACAGCCGGGCGGACCGCCGGGCGGGCCGCCTGTCGCCGATTCATCACTTCGGTCAGATAGCTGCACAACCGGTAGCGTTTCACCCATTTGCTCTCGTTTCGCGGCTGCGGATCCTCTTCTCGCAGGGGGTTGTAGAAATCGAGCAGACATTCTACCAAGTAGGCCGCGTGGCTCGTTTGATCCTCCTGCAAGTCGCCGGTTGCGGAGAGAACGTGGTCGCCGATCTCTTCTGCCGGGAATCCTGCGTTCTCTCGTCCGATCAGCGAGTAAAACGAGTCGTCTTGGATTCGCTCCACGCGTTCGGACACTTCGCGATCCCGCAAATCCAGTTGCCGAGTGGGATCGAAGAAGTACCGGTTGTACGCGCCGTCCTGGTAGCGGAAAATGCAAAGCACCAAACGGTCGTCCATCTCGTTGTCTCCCAACGGAACGATGAACGGCGCGATCAGATCGTAGCCCTCGTTTGGATCAAATTCCTGTCGAACCAACAGGCAGTCATCCGCCCGCTGATTCCTGCCGTCACTGTTGTCCGCATGCAAGAAGTAGGGGGACAGCAGAGAAAGGCGGCGATCCGACCGTTCGATCAAATCGGCGGCGGCGACGAGCAGAGCGCCGAAGTGGATGCGGACGTTCTCGTATCGCAGACGAATCACATCCGACGGGTTCAAGACACTCGTTCGTTGCACTTTCCCAGCCAACTCAGCGGACGCCCTCAGAAGGTTCCGTTTTGTGACCAGAACGGAGCCGAGAGTCAACTGGCCGCCCAACCTTCTCGCTTCTTCTAGGTCGTCTTGCTGCCGCTGCATCCGCGCAAAGTAATTCGGGTCGATTCGAGTGACCGCCGCTCGCAGACGCCGGTTCAAATCCTGCCGTTTTTGAAGCCCGGTCCTTCCTTCTCTCATGTCCCCTTCCAGGCGGTCGAAATTGGCGAGAAAGGTGGTGGCATTTGCGACTACGTAGGCTCCGCAGTTGACATTTGCGGGCCCGAAGTCTCCTCCGATTACCTGCTCATCGGTGCGAAGGCTGAAGTCCACGAACTCACGGCGAGCGGTCTCGCGGACGCCGGACAGTCGAGTGAACACGGTGCGGAAAATCCAGTCGAAGTAATTGTGATAATGCCGCGGGCAGTCAATGCCCTCACCGTACAAACCGTGCAGTGAATTGCAGTAATACACGAAGTACTGGTCGCCGCCCTGCCGTCCGCTCATTGCCGCCAGCACGAAGTGCCCCGCGTCGAGGATCGGAATGAGAAGAATGGAGGGAGCCTGTGCACTCAAAGGCCGCTCGCTCCGGACGACCAGGTAGTTTTCCGGCCAAAAATGCATTCGCAACGAGTCGTCCGGCCTGCTCGTGTCCAACGGTTGATTTCGATTCCAGTAGTTCGCGGAAAGAAGCGACACGGAACGTTCGCTGCGAGAAATCAATTCGATGAGGCCAACGGTCATCGTTTCGCTGTCGATTTGTTCGAGGGTTCCGTCGAGCGTTTGCAAGTGCGTACTCGACACAGACGCGTGACTCTTCGCGTCCTGGCAAGCACGTTCGTTCCAAAGAGCCTGCCGATCTCCCAGCACCTCGCGGCCGCTGATGTTCAAGTGGTCCTCAGCTCGCACCGCATCGCCCCAGTTGTTCGGGACGATCACGGGGCTGTGATGCCAGTAGAACCTGCTCAACGGGTCGTCGATCGGTTGAGGAACGCGGCGGCGATCGCCTTGAGGGCGGCCTTCGCCTTCCGCATCGCTGCTGCTCGACGAGTGATGCGAAGAAGGAGGAGAACCGCGCGCAGCCACCGAAAGTGCGCGTTGTTCTTCGATCACACGGGGCGTTTCGGTTCGAGTCGAATGCGCGGCTTCCTCCGTTCGAATCGATTGCTGCATTGCGAACGACGGCGGAGCGCTCGCGGCCTCGCTGCTGGGCGCCGCCGGAACGCGCGCGCTCCTTCGGCGGCTCCTCTCTTCCGTCCGCTGCGTGGTCTGACGACTGGAGGCGACGACCGGAGCGCTCGAGAAGTTTTGGTGGGATTCCTCGAATTCCATCGCTTCTTGTTCTTCCGCTTCCGTTGTTTCTTGTTCTTCCAATGATTTGGAGGATTGGTTGCCTCGTACGGGCCCTCGGGCACGTTTCTTCGGTCGCCCCGCTCGTCCCTGCGACGCCTTCCGTTTGTTCCGTTTGTTTCCTCCACCCGTGAGCGGAGAAGTCAAGTACAACACCGGAATTCCCGCCTGTTGATCGGCGGTGCTTTCCGCGGGATCGACTTGCGGCTCCACTTGCAGGTGAGTGGACTCGAGTGCACTCGCTTCCTGCTCTCCGATCGACCGGCTTTCGACGTCCCATTCGTCGTCACTGGAAACGCCGGCCTCGTCGTACGAAAAATCGAGGTCCATTCCGTCGTTGTCGTCTTCTTCGTCCGCTCGAGCGCCCTCCACTTCCAACTGATCGCAAATGTTCTGTTCGAATTCGGGAGCGAGAAAGTGGAAGAACGCGGCCGTCGGTTTCCGTTCGGCAGCCGGCGGGCAATCGCCACTCGACCGCCCGCTTTCATTCGTTTCTTCCTGCTCGACGTCCTCGCTGCAACTTCCGTCTTCTTCGACGGACGGAGTCGGAGACAACAGCAGCGGTCTGCTCTCGATCGTCTCCGGTTGGAAGGAGGAAATCGAATGAACCGAGCAGCGGTCGTCGTCGTCGGCCTCCGCAATGCCCGCGAGGTTTCGGCGCGCAATCCGAATCGAATGGAGCGACCGCTTTCCTCGTCCCGCTTTCATCTTCAGGGCGCTGGATTGAGTGTTCGTTCCACTCCGGACTTCCTGCTTCCACTCTTCGGCCACCATTTGAAGAATCGCGAGCGAGCGGTCGCGCGTTTCTTCCGTTTGATCTGCCGGCCGATTGCGCCGACCGCTTCGCTTGAACGGCCACCAGCGCCGAACTTTCTTCTTGCTTCGTTTCGATTTCGACTTCGATTGCAGACCGTCGCCGCTCGGATCGATGGAGTGATCGGAGGGCGGGCGAAGGAGCGAGTTCGGAAGGAACGTGAACGAAGGAGGCGCCGAGCGCGCGGATCTCCGCCCGGTGGCCGTCAATTCGGAGCACAAAGCGAGCAGAACGGACTCCTCGTGGGCGGTCAGCCGACTGCGGTGCTTCCCGCTCACGAATTCGAGCGTCTTCTCGCTGCTCTTCGCCTTCAACTCGTCGAATTCCGCCTGCGAACTGCAGGGCTCGCGGGGCAGCAGGCGGAAGAGCGGCACCGTCGCGGACCGAACGCGGGGGGTTTGCGCGCCCGGAGCGGACTTCCGCGCGGATCGGCGGAATTTCCGCATGTTCTGCCGCATGCGCGTCGGCCTGTCCGGCCGCTCGCGCGGGATGTGGCCGGCGGCGTTGCGGGCGCGGACGGCGAACGCCGAGAACAAGCCGCGCTCCTTTTGCGCCGCCGCCTTCCGCTCGTCGCTCAGATGCCGCCACCGGAAGGGCCGGCCGACCGGCCGGTTGAACAGTCCGAATTCGTTGTACTTCGTCATGCGGGAATGCGTGATGCTGTGCGTGTTCTCCGCGTTCCGAATGTTGCGGTGCGATTTGTTCGTCTGCTCATCGCTGGTTTGATTGCAGGCGTTCGATTGTTTGCTGGTGCTTTCGGCCGGTCCCTCGACCTCTCCGTTTTGTTCGGACGGGGAGGTTTGCGGCGAGCGGCTGGTGACCTCCTCCTCCTGCCCGCCGCCCTCCGAGTCGCCCGCCGCGGCCCCGCGCAAACCGGCGGCCGCGGCGATCTGTTCGCCGCCGGATCGCTCCGAGTCCGCTCGCCCGCTTTGTTTTGGCCCGCCGATCGGCCCGCTCGCTCCCTCGCCGCGCGGGCCTCGCTCGCGCTGCGGCGCCGCCGCGGTCCCGCTGATCGACTGGGGCGTCGCGGCGTTGTTTTCGCCGCCCGAAAACGAACGCCGACCGTCGATCTCGCGGCGCGTCCGCTCGGGAGCGAGCGGGAAGCCGAAGGAGGGCGAGCGCGAGGGAAGGCCCAAAGGCCGCGTCCTCTTGCTTGCCGGAGGGAAGCTCATGGAGCACGTCCTCTCGCTCGGAGTGGGAAGGCCCGGGGGCCGCGTCCACGAGCTGATCGGAGGGAAGCCCGGGGGGCACGTCCTCGTCGTGGAGAAGGGGAAAGCCGTCGATCGCTTCCCCTCCGTTCCGCGAGGGAAGCTCAGCGAGCGCGTCCTCGTCTGGCGGCCCGACCGGACGGCCGCCGCCGGCTCGAACGAATCCACAGGGCACGAGATGAAACGCGAACACGACATGGAACGAATGCAAGGCAGATACGAAAGATGTTTTTGGATTTTTTGTTTTTTGGTGGTGGTGGAGTGCATGGCAATTAAACGAGTGAAAAAGATTAAATTACAGAAAGCGTGAAGCGACTACGGTAAGAGGCGATAAACGAATTAAATAAGAGTACTTGTAACGATTGGTTTGTGAATGGAAGTGAGTGAATTCAAGTGCAAGGAATGAACGAACGCTTGAAGAGTTTTGAACGCTTGAGGCTTTTGAGAGCGAACTGCAAAACAGCACCGCTCTCGTTGGTGTCGGCAATCCGATGTGAGGAGGCCGCGCGTTCGTCTCGCGAGTTCGCCGCGGCGGGCGGGGTCAGCGATTCTTCCCGAAAGACGCCGCCGCCCGCCCTCAAAGCCCCGCCCGCCGACCGGCCGCTTTGTGGACGCCGCCTGGGCGCCGCGCGGACGCCGCCGCTCGGCGTTCAATTCGACACCCGCGTTGCTTCCGCTTCTTGTTTTAATCAACGCACCGTTCAAAGGGAGCACCCATGCAGAAGCAACTTGCATTTAAACAAGAAGGCTTGCAAGATGGCTTCAAACGAACTCCTACTGGCATTCATGAACATAAACTCTTGTTTCATGATCGATTCATGACACCAACTCAATTAATTCGCGGGCAACAGTCCACCGCATAACAGCAGTCGATTCTTTCAACGGCGGCCGGTCTTGACATCTTCGAATTCGACGCTGCAAACTCGGGAAGTGCGTTCGGCGCGCCTCGATCGGAGATCAAAGTCGCGCCGCGTGGCGGCTTTCCGGGCGGCAGACGCGAGCGATCGGGCGGGCGCGAGGAAGCGGGAGCGAGCGGAGGAATCGCTCGCGGTAATTCGAGCGTCCGGCAAACGCTGGACAACCGGTTACTTCTCCGCACGCTCAAATCTCCGTTCTACGTACCGAATGCCGAAGAATTCCATGTGCTTGTTTCGTGCTTTCAAACTCCTGCTTGTTCCTTTCTTCTTTCCGTTCCGCAAACACATCAGCATGTGAACACCTCTAATCCGTTCAGCAGCAGCAAAGAGACCGAACCGCTTGCCTCGATCTTGCAATCTTAATGACCCGTTTGCTTTCTGCTGACACTCGGCAAAGGAACAAGCAGAATGCAAGAGGGGGTTCTTTATTAACACACGCGACTTGATTACAACGCTATGAAAACAATTCAGTTACAAAACACAAGCCTTCATTCGCAGGCTCCCTTTCCCGCCGCCAACCAACCGCCTCTATTCCACCTTCTGCTTGCCGATGGCCCGCCGGCGCAGACGGCGATCGCGCAGAAGGCGGTGGCCGGCTTGGGCGACCGCCATCGCCTGCTGCTCGCCCGCCTGGACGACCACCTCCGCCGACCGAGCCGCCAGCTCCCGCGCCGCCCTTTCTTCCTTCTCCTCCCGCGTGTTTGGGGTGATGAAGGAAGAGAGGGCGAGCGAGATGGACGAGTCGGACGGCGGCGGCGTCGTCGACAGGCGGACGAGAAGCGGAAGCGGGCGGCGGGGCGTCGCGATGGTGGGCGGCCGCGGCTGCGAGAGCTGGACGGCCGGCGGCAAGTCCCGGCGGGGCGCCGGAGTGCGCGAGCCGCTCTTTGCCGCCGCCGCGATCAGCAGGGAGCGGCGGGTGGAGCGTCGAGTGGAGGCGCGGGTGCGGGGACCGGGCGTCTGCCGGGGCCCCTGCACACGGTTCGGCTGGCGGGGCGAGCGGCGCGGCGACCGGAGTGGCGAAATGGAGGCCACTCGTCGGGCGGCGCCGCGCGGGGAGCGACGGCGCGCGGGAAGTCGCGGCGGTCGCCGGTCGGCCGGACGAGGCGATCGGCGCGGAGATCGACGACCGGCCAGTCGGGGCGAGCGGCGCAGCTGACCGCCGGCGTTGACGGGCGGCGGCGAGCGGCGGCGGTCGAAGCGGCGGGGCGGCTCGAAGCGAGCCGGCGGGTGAGGGAGCGGCGAGCGGCCGCCTCGCTGACGGAAGCCGCCGCCGTCCGTCGCCTCGTAGTGCCGGCGGGCCTTCTTGTTCTTCTTGTTGCCGTTCTTCTTGCCTGAAACGATTCGAGCGATTAGAATCGGAACAGGACGATCGATTCCAAACAAACCCTTCGTGTGGGCAGACGGTTCGGCTCGCGGCGGCGGCGCCACGACGACGAGCGGCGCCCCTCGTCCCAACGCCGGCCCGTCTTCGTAGCGCCTGAGCGCTGCTCCGCAGGCAATTCCGATTAGATCGGCGTAGACGGGCGGGGCGGCGGACGGAGCGGCGGACATTTCGACGGTATGAAAGCATTCCACTTCAAGCCACACAACTCGAATGCCGTCCATCACGCTCAAATCGCGCATCAAAACTGCTTCTGCCTTGCCATCAACGCGCAAACAACAGCGAGCAAAACGGACGGCCTCTCGACGGGCCAAAACATCCGCGACTGGAGTGATCGGCGAGTGGACGACCGCCGCACTCTCGACTGATCGTTCCGCCCACTTCTTCCATCCGCTCAGTCCGCCCACCGGTTTGTCCACTCGGCAGTCCGTTCGACTGTTGATTACGCAAACGGATTACTCGCCGCCCGGCCGCGAAGTTTTCGTTTAGTTTCGAGGCTAATCGCTGTTCCCGATCGGATTTCTCGGTCGCCCCATTCGAGTGCGTTTATTGCGGTCATTCGATCCCTTGTTTTCCGGATGTTTCGACGCCTTCCGCCCGATCGCTCGACTCCCGATCGCTCGACTTCCGATCGTTCGCTTGTCCGCTGCACGGCCCCAAAAGCGAGCGCGCAAGCGCCCCTGCCCGCTGCCCGCCGCCGCTCGGCGGCCAAATTGCGCCACGAGTCTCCGGGGTTTCCAAAAGCATCCCAAAGTCGAGCAACGCGAGTTGAAACTCCAGAAACCACAAGGAATCAAGCAAATCACTGCAAACAGAGCATGCAGGAGTCAAGCAATCAAGCGATCGCTTTGCGGTGCTCACATGATACTCATCGCTTCAGACCGTGTTGTCTGCCGGCGCTCTCGTTTATTTATGACAGACATCCCTTCTAAAAAGCGAGTTCAGTCGCCAAAAACAGCAAATAGACGTCCAATCCATCGCTTATTCCATTTGCCACCTTCCATTCAAAGCAGCCATTCGATCAACAAAACGACAAAGCGAAATGATCGAAAGCAGTTGGAAGCAAAGTGGAAACCGAAAGGATCGTTCCCGATCATCAGCCACCGCTTATCGACGGTCAATTCCAAGTGTTTGCAACCATGAGAATCGAGTACAGTCAATTAAGCATTTGTTTCTTTCCACTTGCGTTCGAGTCCAACTGCCCTCAAGAGACGGGGGCGTTTAGGTTGCCGGGCGGCGTCGCCCCACTCGCCGCCGCCCGCTTGCCCGTCCCTTGCGAACCGAGGCGGCGAATTCCCGCATTGCAAACCCGGAACAAGGGGGTAGAGTGCACAAGTGAAGAACAACTGAAAACTCCGTATTCATCTCCAAACTTCGTTAGTCGCCTTCGTGAACAAGCGAGTCGAGCGTGATCCCGCTTTTCGACCGCTTGCTGCCGCCGGACGAGCATGCACGGGGGGCGCGGCGCGCACTCGCCGTTCAGGCGGCTATCGCGCAGTTCCACGACCACCAGCCGCTGCAATTGGTCGAGTGAGCGGGCGGCGGGTCGGAGGGCCGCTTAACCGAGCCGCAAATTCCGCCGGCAGTTCGGGTGCGCGTCGTGTACGCGGTCGAGCGTCGAGAAGGGCCGCCCGTCGCTCGCCGTGATGTCGAATCCGAAAGAAGGGCAAAACGAAGTGATACTAGACGTTGAAGAAGACAAACCAGCTCTTTTTTGTGTTCCCTCCGCTCGTCTTCCGTCCGGCGTAAAGTTCGCGGCCTCGTCCAGCTGCAGCGGAAGTGAGTGGACGGAAAGGAGAACTCACTCGGATCGTGTACTTTCCGAACCAAAAGGCGGTCAGGGCGACGGCCTGCGGATTGCGGTCGCCGTCGACCTCCACGCGCAACGTCCACTTGGCGGCCGGGGCGGCGGTGAGGTCGCAGCAGCGCGTTGCCCGCCCAAAACGACGAGTTCTGCACGAAAGGAAAGAATGAGCGGTGGGTTGCGAGCAAGCGACAGCCGATAAACTCTTCCGCTATCGATTTGTTTCTTGTCTAAATTTCTTGCGCTAATTTTGCCTGCCGGACTGAAGCCCGCCCGGTAGTTCGCCACCTGTGGATCCAAAAGGCCGTCCGTCCATCCGCCGTTGCACGACCGTCCAGCCGACGCCCGCGCTCAGCAACTCGTCGCACAAAGCGGGCAGCGGGGCGTTGTCCTGGAAAGCGGAGTGAACGGAGAACGGCGGAGAACTCGCTATTTTCGTTTGTTTCTTGCTTCCTGTTTTAGCTGAACCGGGCATCAAGCTGGTTTGTCCAACGACGACCATGAGCAGTCTCCGTTCACACTTACCTTCTAATTGGACCCGGTCGACACTCGCGAGATCAAAAGTGAACGATGCACTTTTCGCGCCCACCGACTACAAAGCACAAACTCGATCGGAACAAGAAGCTTGCTCCCGAAATGTCAGTTCTTATCGTCCGGCCAACAACAAACACGTCGACCCGATCAATTAACGCCGAAAGCAGAGTTCACTTGGTTCGAAATGCCCGCTTCGTTCACTCCATCGTTGCGCAAACTCCGTTGTGCCCGGGGCTGGTTGCTCCCAACGAAAGTCGACCCGCAAAACGTTGCTCTTTGGAGTTTGGAGGGCGACCCGCCCGCTTATCGCCGCCGAGCGCCCACTTTGCGCGCCGATCCCCACTCGGCGCGCGATGATCGGGGCCGCGCGGCTCGTTTTGCTCGCGCTCTCGTGGATTTCCGGCGGCTCGGCCGTCCGCGTCCTGATCGTCGCCTCCACCTTCTGCTTCTCGCACCTCCAATTCGACGGGCGGCTGGCGGACGTCCTCGTGCGGGCCGGCCACGAAGTCGTGAGTCCCCCACAGATGTCTTTGTTCAACTGGTGGTCTCGTTTAGGACTTCGTGGTGCCCGTGTTCAACCCGCACGAGCGGTCGAACGGCTCGCGGCTGGCGCGCGTCCTCCGCTACGAGTTCGCGGGCGCGGCGGAAGTGGGCGCGATCCTCGGCGAGATGCAGCGCGAGTTCTTCAACCTGGACGCCTTTCACTCGGAGATCGGCGCCGTCGCGGACGTGTGGCGGGCGGGCGGCGTGTTCTGCGAGGCGCTGCTCGCCGACCGCCCCTTCTTGCGCGAACTGCGGGCGCGCGAGTACGCGGTCGGGATGGCCGAGTGGTTCGACGGCTGCGCCTTCGGCGTCTTCGAGCTGCTCGGCGTCCGCTCCACCCACCAGCTGAACGCGATCCCCATCGACGACGAGAGCGCCCTGCTGCACGGACTGCCCGCTGCTCCCGCCTTCGTCGTCTGCAAGTTCCCTCGACCTTCCACTCACTCATCCTCGCTGCTTTCAGCGTTGAACAACATGCGGCAGTTGCGGCCGCTGAACGGACTCGTCGATCGAGCGCGCAACCTCTTCTGGTCGCTCAAGTACCGCCTGATGACGAGTGCGCGCGCCTTCGCCCAAACGGTCGGTTCGGCCGCCCCCTTTCTCGTTGACCTGCTGGTTCAGGACGCCGCCTTCCGCCGGCACGCGGGCCCCGATTTCCCGCGCTACGTGGAGCTCCTTTCGCGTGTGTCGTTCGTGTGGGTGAACACCCACCCGCTGCTCGCCGTTCCGCGGCCGTTGGGGCCGAAGATCCGCCTGGTGGGCGGGATCGCGGTGGGGCGGCCGGCCGAGCGGCTGGACGAGGTGAGCGGGCGCCCCTCTTTTCGATTGCTCGCTTTCGTGCGGCAGGCGACGGCGGCGATCTTCCGGCGCGCGGTCAAGGGCGTCGTCCTCGTTTCGTTCGGGCACTTCGTCTCGTCGGCGGACCTCCGGCCGGCCCTCCGCTCCGCCGTGCTGGACGCCGCCCGCGCGCTGCCCGATTTCCAGTTCGTGTGGAAGCTGGACGGCGGCCGGCCGAACGGGACGGCGGCCGCCGACTGGCCGTCGAACGTGCACGTGGTCGAGTGGGTGGATCAAGTGACCGTCTTGGGCACGTGCCCCCTCTTCTCTTCTCCGTTCATTCCGCTCTCGTTGCAGCTCATCCCCGCACGGCCGCCTTCGTTACGCACTGCGGCCTCAATTCGCTGAACGAGGCGACGCACGTGGGCGTCCCGCTGGTCGCCGTGCCCGTGTACGCGGACCAGCCGGCGAACGCGGCGCCCGTCGAGCGCGCGGGCGTGGGGCGCGTGCTGGACCGCGCTGAGCTCACGGCCGACCGCCTCTTGGCCGAAGCAGGACGTTTTGGCGCGGCCGTTTTGGCGCGGCCGTTTTGGCGCGGCCGTTTTGGCGCAGCCGTTTTGGCGCCGGGACGTTTTGGCGCCGCTGAAACAATATTCAAAAGATAACTATTGAAGTTATCATACGGGTACTAACCAAAAAGCAATGCGTAAGGCTCCGCTAAAACTTAATGAACCTCTAAAACGGTTGACCCGCAGATTTTTTCCTTAACATTAAGTTTGTAAGATGCGTGTGAGAAGAACATGAACTGATCTTGGGTTGAAACGAGTAATCAAAATTGATCGTTATTTTCTTCCCGCATTTTCAAATACCATGAGAACTCTGAATGCGCGGCAAGGACTACACTTACCAATCTGCAAGAATTGCGGTCAATAAGAGGTCTTTCCTGGAGGACCTTCTATCGGCTGGAAACATAACTGTTACCTTAGCCGCCGCTAATTGACATAAAGAGAAAGCAAAAACAAGCGAAACACCCACTCTTTGCTGCTCTTTTACGCCCCCTTAACATATTTTAGCCCCAAGAATGAGTAGCATCTGCAGCAGTGCGTAGAGAAAATTTCATTGTTTGTCTGTTGGATGAAAGCATATCTCTTGGAAGCGTAGTAACTGTGATCGAACAACATATTTTTGATTCTTTAACGATATTTCTATGCGGCGCCAAAACGGCCGCGCCAAAACGGGTCGGCGCCAAAACGGCTGCGCCAAAACGGGGTGTACCGCTCCTGGCGGCCCTCACGGACGTCCTCTTCGATCGGCAGTGAGTCCCGCCCGCCCGCGCCTTCTTTTCTCATCCGTTCGTTGCAGAATCCGCGCGAACGCCGCCGAACTCGCCGCGAAGATCGCCGCCTTCCCCACGAATCTGACCGCCGACTTCGTTCGCTCCGTCGAGTTCGCCGCCCGCTTCGGCCGGCTGCCCGAACTGCGCCTCGCGTCCGCCGACATGTCGACCGTCGAGTACTTTTGCCTGGACGTCGTCTTCCTCACCGCATTGTTTCTTTCGGTGGTTGTGTTCGTTGCCTACCGCTCCGTCTCGTTCCTGCTTCGTCGTGTGTCCAACCGAGTGGGGAAGCAGAAGAGCGAGTAAACCACGGATGTCATATGGGCAGTGACTTTACTTGTCAAGCTTAACGGGGATTCACGGTCAAAAATAAACTGACGTTGTTGTGTCGATCACTGGTGATCAACGAAATCTTTTGTGTTCCTGTAGATGGCAAGTGAGTTGCGAAAGGAACTGCAGTCGATCAACGAATTTGTTCGACTTTCAAGCTTCAATCGTCACTCAACGAGCAGTTCCTATTGTTTCCATTGAATCGGTTATTCTTTGGTGGTGGTAGAAGAACGGGCAATTCGTGCTCGAAAGTAACGGTGGCGACGAGGCGTTCACACAACCGGTCACTTCGTTCTGTCGTGCCGCCAGTCGGCTGTCTGCTTCGAGTGGGTCTTCAACTCACCGTCGTCGCGAGACCCGTTTGGTTCGTAGCGGACGATCTCCCGGCGCTCTCGCTCGTTCGTCGTCGATTGGGTCCTCGAACCGCTTCGAGCACTCACAAGTGACCGGTGAGGAAGCGAGAACACGGCGAGATCCGGCGGTTCTGCTCTTATCGTTTTGTCTCTTACTTCCTCCTTTTGACTTCTGCTCGCCACTAATGAGAATTCCCCCAACAAACAAAGCGGGTCGACGGGCTGGTTGGAACCGCCGAAAGTCATCAAAGCGGCGGCCCGCTCCCGACCTGCGGTCTTTTGGCCGCCCCCGATTGTGTCCAACGTTCCCGCTCTTGAGCCCGCTGATAAGAGACGAACCGAAAAGGATGATTGGGCGAGTAAGCGGTTACAAAAGACGACAGTTCGGTTGCAGTCATCGTCAGTCCTTTTGTTCTCGAGGAGAAAATGAGGCTTCTTCTCGTTGTCCTCTTCTTTCTCGTCGTGTTCGTCACCGCGGCGTCCACCGCCAACAAGAAGCCGCTCGTTCTGCACGGAAAGCAGCGCCGATGGTTGGCCGACGACCTGAAGGCGTACCACGAGCGAATGCGGAAGATCCACAAGGTTTGCACGATAGAGAAGAGTGGTCGATGATTGTTGCAATCAGGACTGGGCGCCCGGCTATCCGGACACGCTGATCCTCACGAACATCTCGGTTGGGACGCCCCGTTTGTCCTCTTTAACTTCTTGCTAACGCACTCTCTCGCTTCCAGCCGTCCAGTTGGCGGTCGAGCTGCAGACGGCCGGGCAAGAGACGTTCGTCCTCGCCCAGGACTACCCCGCGCGTCTCGCCGACCAGCCCTTCTACGACCCCGCCCAATCTTCCACCTCGCGTTACACGGGCGACTACGAGGGCATCGCTAGCGACCTTGTGGCCGCGGGTTCGAGCTACACGGACGTCGTTGAAGTGAATGAATAGAAGGTTGCTCTCTAATTCGTTCTTTCCGCATTCTTCCAGCTGTTCGGCCTTGGCATTTGGGAGAACACGACGCAGCGATTCGGTGGGGGTATACGCCGTTCATTCTTAACTGATTCATTGGCAGGAGTCGTGAACATCATCTACACGGACACGGAATTCCAGCCGATCTTCCCCGACGGAGTGCTGGGATTGAGCTGGTGAGTTCACGGAGAAGCAACGGGGATCTTTTCTTATGTTAGGGACCCGACTGAAGCGAACAATCCGGGCGAGAACTCTTCGATCGTTTTGAATTTGTTCCGAGAGATCGGCGGTCCGCGTTTCTGGTGTCAATGGTTGGACGTGTTCACGGACTCCGGTACGTTTCTTTCAGTGGTCTCTGTTCATCTCTTTGTTTAGAGGAGAGCCGCGAGTACTCCGTGCTCACCGAGTAGAAGAAGATGTTCAACGGATGGAATGAACCCTTTTCGTTGCAGATTCGGCGGGTGTTTGAGCGAGAAGTGCGGGCAGGCGACCGTCGAGAACACGTTCCCGTTGACGTGGCAGCAGGACGCGCGTGCCCTCGCCTGCTCCGTCGACTCCTTCACGTACGCGGGCCAGCAGTTCGGCGGGGGCTTCGGGACGATCAACAGCGAGGTGCCGCACGTCGCGGTGCCCTACGGCGCTTTCCTTGCGGCCTACGACGACGCGCGGCCGGACTTCCTCTACGACTACGGCGTGTACGCGGTGGACTGCGCGCGAGCCGGCGAGCTGCCCGATTGGACGTTCACGATCGGCGGGAAGGACTACGCGGTTCCCGCTTCGGCTTACGTGGTCGACTTGGGGCTGCCCGCCGGTCGGTGTGCGTGGACGCTCGACTACACCAAGTACGAGAGCAACGACTTCGTGTTCGGCTACGTCTTCCACAACCTCTTCTGCATCAAGATGGACGTCGACAATCAGGCCATCAGCATCCTGGACATTCTTCCGCAGTGAAAGCGGCGGTTGATTCTGTTGCAGTTGTTTGCAGTGAATTCGAGTAGACTGTGGATGGCTTTGCTGCGGGACAAGCTACAAGGGGTTGCTCATGCCTGCTGCTACGGATTGTTCGCTCGGCAGAGGGAATTACATAGAAGACGCAGCGGGGTTTTTAGACAACAACAACAAAAAACAAAATCAAGAAGCAGACAGTTCGTCTCGAGCTCACGGCCACGCGGGCACGTGCTGGTTGAGGTGAGCAGCGGCGTGGTGCTCCTCGTACTTCTGCAGCATCCGGCGGTAGGCGGCGAGCAGGTCGGCCGGGATCTCGTGAACACGGCGATCAGGTTGAGAGCGGAGACCACGAGCTGCAGAAGGTAGTCGACGGCGAACAGGGCGGTCAGGAAGTCTACTTTCACGTGGCTCGCGCGCGCGTTCCAGACACGCTGGCCGTACACGAAGCTCCCGATGCTCGCGACGATCAGGCAGAGCAGCGAGCAGCCGAGCACCCAGCGCTGAAAACATGCAGTGAAGACGGGTCGTGAAAATTTATCACCTCATTCAATTTCGAGTCGCTCTCCAACGATTTGGAGTCAGCGGCCGGCGGCCTGATCACTTTCGGTCTGTTCCGGGTCTTCTTCTCCATTTCGACCACAATCGACGTGTTTGAAGGAAGCGGGAGGAGCTGAAAGCAGGGATTTGCAAGGAGATGGATCGATACAAAGCGGCAAGACGAGATTCACGTAAAAGAGTGAAGGAATGCGGAAGGAAGTGAGTGACGAGGAACACGAGCGAAAGCAGAAAGCGGCAGACGGGCGGCCGGTCGCCTCGCCTCACCCGCCGACTGCGGGAAACGCCGAGCGGCCGGCCGGCAAGCGGCGAACGCGATCGGCGGCCCTCCGCCGCCAAACGGGCGGGAAAAAGCAGACAAACGCCGAGCGTACGCATCTTTTCGGGCAACGGCAGCCGACGCCTGCCGCTGCAGAGGACGTTCGGCTCGTCTTGTGCTCGCTCGTTCGACTCTTCGTACGTCTGCTTGGTCTTCTTCCACTAACAAATTTCCGCAATCCTCTCCGAGCGGCAGAAAGGGTGTATGTTCTCACAAAACTGCGAGCATTCCATTCGAAAGCGGTCTTTCGAGGGCTCCCGCATTTGATCGACAGACGGTAGATGTGGCGAACGTCCTATTCGAACCACAAACTTTTCATTCTGTCCGATCCTATCGGGCGGACCTGCCGGACGCCACCTCTCGACTGCGCTCTCTCGCATCCTCTGGAGAAACCTGCCTGCTTATTGCTTGAGAGTTCGCTTAACGAGACGGTTACTGCTGCTGTTTATTCAAACAAAAACACTAAGATACAAAAAGGATGATCACAGAGGATGAACGTCGAAGGGATGGATTCGGAGGTCGACGAGCCGTGGAGAAGGAGGCTGGAAGAACAGAGGAGATTAGGAGTAGGCGGGCTGAAGAAAGGGAACTCACTGCTCAACGGCCATTTCCGTCAAGGGCCTGTCCGAGACGCTCCATCGGGCCCTCGCCGCCCATCCGGCCGCCATTCATTCCGCTCATCCCGCCGCTCATCGGTCCGTTGCCCATCGCGCCGCCGCGGTGGCCGCCCGGACCGCCCATGATCCCGCGACCGCCGCCACCGCCGTTCATCGGACCGTTCATCCCGCCGCCCATGGGCGCCGGCTGGCCGAGAGCGACGGCGAGCAGAACGCAGACGAGAAGCAGGGAGAGGAGGCGAGAGTTCATTTCGATTGAAGGGAAGGAGTGAGTGTCGACTGCCGCAGCTCGACCGCTTTTTGAAGCGAGCGGCAGGGGCGGGATCTGCGGGTTGGCGCCGAAGTTCTCGGCCCCTGCGACCGGCGGCCCGTTTGATCGGCGCCCTTTGGACCGCGCGCCATCGATCGACGCGAGTGGTGTTTGGTGCCCGACCGCCCGCATGTTCGAGAAGGCGGGCGCGATGCAATGCACGCGTTTACAATATTTATCCGCCCTTATTTCTCATGCGATAGCGGGATCAGCCGCAGATGGACGGTTGGAAAAGCGACTCTTGGTGGGCGTCGAAGTCCGCAGTGAAGACGTGCGGATTGATCTTCTGGGCGAACGGAATCGAGGCGATCGGACAGCTAAAACAGGCGGATCTTTGATCGATCTACTCGCTGTTCGCTCACTCGGCGTCGGTCGTCGTTCCGTTGATGGCCACCATGTGCAGGAAGGCGTAGTGTTGAATGAATAGTGTCGCCTGTTGCTCCCGACAGTTTGCACACGCCTCTCGGACGCCGCAGTATTGCTCGTTTAAGTCGGTCAGAAACCTGCAATATGCGAAGACCAACACTACGTTCTTTCGTTCCGTCTGGACACTCACGAACAGACATTCTGTCGCTCGGCCGTGCCGAGCGGGTAGGAGGCGTTCAGGCGGGGGTTTTTCGCCCACTTCAGCCCGTCGACAGCCGCCGCGCACTGCTCGTCGAGCCTCTTGTCGCCGTGCACTTCGGCGAACGCATCGCTGTTGCCGATCAACACAAAGTCCTTGAAGCCCGCCTTCTCATCGCACAGGGCCACAAGGCGGCGGCTGAAAGACGAACATGATCGAAGGAACGGACGAGAAGCGGGGGCACTAGTCGGCAGTTGGCTGCTTTTTTCTCTCGTCCACCATGCAGGAGATGAGCACGGGATTGCTGAAGACAAGCGACAAGTGCGGCTGGGCTGTGATGAACTCACCGTTTCTCGTAAGCACTCTGAAGGTCGTGCACGATGTTCAGTGGAAGCAACGGTTGCTCCCGTCCGGCGGTGTCGTTCGTGACTGCAGAATTGTCGCTGCAAAAAAGCAGATTGCTTCGAATTCTTCAACCCACCCACTTGTTCTCGACTGCACCCAACGGGAAGGAAGTGATCGTCGAGACCAATAGCAAGAGCAGGAAGACACGCATCCTCGCCTGAATTTGTTGCGTAGAGAGGCCACAAACGGGCGGTTTTATGCGCTCTGTTGCCGGTGGGTTTCGTCTTTCGAATAACCGCGAATACGAGGAATCGAACGGTCGCTCTTTTGTTCCGACCTCCCAGAAACGAGCGATGACGTGCGGGGGCAGATTTAAAAGAAGTGAAGAGCAACAGACGAATTTCGAGTAGTCACGAACCGACAAGCAAACGAGAACAAGCGACCGTTGACTCAACGGAGGGAAGCACAATGTGAATCGTTTGTTTCGTCGTGAACAAGAAGGACGACCGCAGTCCGTCGACCGCGAGATTCACCCAAATCCAAAAACCACACAAATGCAATCGCCTCTTGTTTCAAGTCCGCACTTTCTTCGCTTTCAACCAATTGGCCGCATTCAACTCTCGTTTCCATGTTTACTTCGATCCACGAATAAAAGAACGACCAACAGAGAGAAGGGGCTAGAAACGACACAACATTTGGCTAGACGAACACTTGGAGCTACTGGAGAGATGCGAGGCGATGGAAGGCGCGTACGAGAACAACGAGAACAAATAGACGGAAGAGGGATGGATGGGCGTTCAACTCGAGGCCCGATTAGGCGGCCGGCTTCTTCATCGCGAGGATCGTCTGGATTTGAGCGGCGAGGTCCGGCTGGACGGCGGCGAGCGTCGCGACCTCCGCCGACTGGGCGGCCTGCTGCGCCTCGGCCGGGTGCTCGAAGATGAACGCGAGGATGGCGTCCTGGTGCTTCTTGTCGCCCGACTTCAGCGCGGCGACGATCTCCTGCACGACGTTGCCCGCGTGGATGCCGGCCGGGCAGCGCTCCTGCAATCAAGCGAGTGAGCGGAAGAGGTGGGGAGTGGGCGGACCTCGAGAGCGGGCAGGCCGAAGAGAGCGGCCGCCGCGCGCAGGCCGGGCACCGCGTAGTCCTCCAGCTCGCCCACGTAGACGAACTCGAGGGCCGCGCGGACGGCCGCCGGCGAGTGGCCCGCGATCTCGACGAGCGAGCAGTCGGGCGCCGCCTCGAAGCGGGCGCGGAAGAACGGCGACTCGGCCGCGAGCACGTTCTTCGCCACCTGCAGCAAACGAGTGAGAGAGCGGGCGGAAGAGCGGGCGGCTCACCTGGAAGACCGTCTGGCCGACGGCGACGCGCACGTCCGCGAACAGGCCCGCCGTGCACATGGCCCACAGGCGGCGGCGGAAGTCCGACGGCTGCGAGAGAACGGGCGCCTCCTCCACCTGCTGCTCGAGCACCTTCGGCGGCATGCCGCTGGCCGCCGCCTTGCGCGCGTAGTACTCGGTGGCCGGCAGCCCGTCCAGGAGGACGACGACGTCGCCCGGCAGCGGCGGATTCTCGGGCATCGTTTTGCGGAGGTGCTCGACCCACTGCGCGTTGGACATCGCCCACATGCCTGCAGAGAGAGGGCGGGAGTGGTGGGCGGACGGGAGGACTCACCGGTGAGCACTTTGCTCGGCCGAAGCGGCCGCGCTTGCCGCCGCCCGGCACCGCGGGGTTCCGCTGGAGGCGCGGCGCCTGCTGGCCGGCCGGGCGGAACGGACGGGCGGTCGACATCTCGATGCTGGCGGATAGCGGGAGTTGAGAACTGGAAGCAGAAAAAGGTGAACGGAGACGAGTACGAGGGATCGCGAGTGGCGCGCGTTTTCCCCGACTGCTGCCGCCCGCACCACCCGCTCGAAGACAGCGCCCGACCGAAAGACCGCCCGCCCATCCCTCCGCTGTTCGAATGCGGAGAACGCCGCCGACTTTCCGCCCGAACCGCCGGCTGCCGCCTCTGCGGGCCGCCCTCCTCTTCGTTCGGGCAGGCGGGCGGGCGGCGTAAACAAGCATGAGAAACGGGCGCCCGTCTACAACAGGCGGCCGCCCGACCGGCATGTCGAAATCGACGGGCGGCGGTGGGAAAGCGGCCGAACGGGCGCCTAACACGTGATCAGAGCGGCTTGTTGTTCGCAGAGGCAAGCAGAAACAAGCTCGTTTTAGCGTCTTCTTTCCCACGTCCAATTCAGCATGCGAAGGCAAAGCCACGAGTTTATTGCAAAAAGAACATTCAGCAGACAACGGAAAAAAGAGACAAATGCGAGGGAATGGAGGAACAAATCGAAGTGACTCAAATGTAGTAGGCGACTCGACCCTTCTGCTTGTGCTCCTCGATGAGCGCCGAGCGGAAGGCCATCGACAGGGCCGCGAGGCCGATGGAGACGACGCCCTTGGCGAACACGAAGGCCACAATTCCGGCCGCCGTTCCCACGGACATTCCGACCAGCACCTCACGGCCGCCCGTCACGTGGATCAGCAAGAAGAGGGCGCCGATGAAGCTGAGGATCATGCTGGTCACAGCGACCAACACCTGGAACAAAGCGGTCGATTAGGATAGAAGGGAGGAGCGAAGAGAACTCACGTAGAAGACGATGCCCGGGAGCAGGAACGACGGACGGCGCGTGTGCACGGCGAGCAGGTTCAGGACGCAGACGACGATCAGCGGGTACTTGACGGGCACGCCGAACTTGAGGCCCGTCTGTTCGTTGGCGCCGATGTAGGTCTCCACGCTGTGCGTGAAGGTCACGAAGACCGCGAGGACCAGAAAGACCACAGAGACGCCGAACACCCAGCTCTAAAACAAACGATTGAGGTGAAGGACGGAACAAAAAGAAGGACTCGCCTCGCCCTCCACCTTCGGGCGGGTAACCGGCAACACGATCACCTTCGGTCCGTCCGGCGTCTTCTCCATTTCGACGGCGATCGATGAGGCGTGTGGACGAAGCGGAAGGAGCTGAAAGCACGAATCGATCGGTTGAAGGCGGTGAACACGCGGAAATCAGCGGCAAACACGTGAAACGAGACTTTCTGCCGGCAGGTGCCAACCCGGCACTCGAAACGCTCCTTGATCGACCCAACGAGTCAAAGGAAGAAGCAGCGGAGCATGAGAAAAACAAACGCGGCGGCAAAACAAGCGCCGACCGCCTTGTCCCGCTCGGCGTCTGCGGGGAACGCCGCCCGGCCGGCCGGCAAGCGGCGAACGCGATCGGCGGCCCCTCACCGCCAAGCGGGCGGGAAAAAGGGGACGCACACCTCCGCGCGTCGGGCGGGCGGACTTTTTGGCGGGGAGGCGGCCGCCGTTTTCGTCCGTCGGTCGATTGCGAAAGCGAAGGAGCAACTTGAATGCATTGAGTTTTGACAAACAAGTGCCAATACTTGTCTTCCAACTAACGGATCAAGCCAAGTACTCGGTGCAAAGACGAATCGACGAAACGTCGTGGGGACGCCGAAGCTCACGTGTCTTGTGGTTGTTCGATCCAAGTGCCTGCGGCAAGGAATGCAGTCAAACTCGTCCGTACTCGACAACAAGCGCTCACAATCAAACGATCCGTCCACCTCAAGAACCTTTTTTGCGGTAGAAGACGGGGCAGAGGCGTCACGGCGGCTCGTGACAAAAGACCAAGTGACCAGAGCATGGAAGAAGAATCTCCTTCTTGTTGTCGTCCTTCATTGTAAGTGGCCGTTGAAAGAAGCATTTCCAGGCGGACCTTCACGGATTCTTTGGGTGCGAGCGGCTGCCCGCCCACTCGGTGCTCTTCAGGTCGAAGAAGTGCAGAGCGGACATCCCCTCGTGCATCTTTTTCGAATCGCCCAGCTTGCAGTCGGCGAGGAAGGCGTGCAATTGCCGAGCGGAAAGATGGAAGTCGGAGAGAAGGACCTCCTTGCCGCAAGCAGGCGAATGGAAGCGAACAACACTCCAAACGGAGCGGGCGCGAAAGTCGATCGGCCGCGGCCGGACATTCTGCCCCGACAAAACGGCGGCCGTTCGCTG
The DNA here is from genome assembly GCA_024699865.1 of Aphelenchoides fujianensis. NCBI lineage: Eukaryota > Metazoa > Nematoda > Chromadorea > Rhabditida > Aphelenchoididae > Aphelenchoides > Aphelenchoides fujianensis. The sequence goes on along the minus strand of JAMPIO010000038.1, from coordinate 807,657 downwards.
CGGCTCGTCTCGTGCGCTCCGCAGAAATTCGTTCTCTGGCGCTGCACGCCGACTAATTCTCATTTGTTACGAAGTAGCGGCAAGAATTGTTGTTTCGAGAATAAACACGCAAAGTCCTTGATCGTTGGGAAGGATCGTTTGAATTTCGGTCGGTCTTCGTCGATTCTGCCGTAGGTGTTCGGAAATTGCTCTAAACCGGTTTAATTGAAAGCTCGGGGTTTTGTTGCCGGTGATTTCGACTGACCAGCTTCCGCAAATTGCTTGCGGGATCGAGTAGTGGCGGCGCCGCAAATGACGCCGTGATTTCGAAACACGCGCGCTGTCCGCTTTTCCGCCGCCCGCCCGTCTCGCTTTCGCCCCACGCTCTTTCGAAAGCCGCCGCATTCCCGCCGTATTCACTCCGTTTCGTTTTAGCCGCCCACTCGTCCACTCACAAGCCGGTACGTGTCCCCACTCCTATCCCCCTCATTCCTCCCCGAGTTGCAGACAGAATGGGCGAAAAGGCGGCGGCCATCTCGTCCGCGGACGACGAGCTCCAGCTGCAGAAGGCGAAGCGGGCGGTCTGCTGCTCGCTGCCGGGCGTCCAGGACATTCGGGGCTCGAACGGGCGTTTCGTGGTGCTCCGCGCGGCAGGTCGGCTCGAGATTCTCGATCTGCTGCACGGGGAGAAGCGGTGAGCACTCCGTCCTTCCACCTCCTCTTTCATCCCTCTGCTTTCAGCCCGCTGCTCGTCGACTGGATGGCCGTCGGGGAGGTCCTGCCGCACGCCTCCGCCCGCCACGTGCACTCGCTGCAGTTCGTGGACGAGCGGCGGGTGGTCGTCGAAGTCGTCCGACCGACCGTCCAGCTCGTCGGGCGCGTCCACCTGCAGCGGGACGAGTGCGCGTTGGTGTTGGCCGAGCTGGACGCGCGCAACACGCGGCTCGTCGCGCTCGACGCCCTCCCCCTGCGCACGCGGCCGCTCGCTTGGCGGAAGGCGGCCGACGAAGCGACGCTCGTCTGCCTCCTGCCGAAGCTCGCGAACACGCACGAGTGCCTGCTGATCGCGTTGAAGCCGGACAAGCTGGAGCGGCAGTCGACCACCTCCTTCCCCGTGGAGCTGCACGCCGCCCACTCGACGCTCCTCGGCGGGAAGCTGTTCGGCTTTGAGGCTGACGGCGTGGACTGGACGCCCTCCTGTTTCTGCGAGTACGTGGCGGAGGACGACGAGATTCTCCTGCACCGCGTCGAAATGCCCGAGCAAGGGATTTCCGCCCTCCACCACGTGAGTCCCCTGCATTCTCCTCTTCCCTCACTCGTCTTCTTGTAGTTCGACTCGTCGGTGTGGGCGGGCAAGAGAATGCTCTACAAGACGGCGGCCAACGGCGGCCTCACCTCGTTCTTCTGCTTTGATGCCGAGCAAAAGGAGTGGACGGACACCCACGTGCGGGTCGGCGGCTACGTCCACTGGTGGACGGTCGGCCCCGACGGGACGCTCGTGGTCGCCAGCGAGGAGTCGACGGGCGGCGGGCCGCTTACCCACTTCTACCGCTTCGCCCTCGGGTTCGTCCACCCGCTTCCGCCGTCCACTCACTCCTTTCTGCTTGCAGCCACCCGCCCTTGCTGCTCGAAGGCGCGTGGGCGGCCGTCCGCCGACTGCAGCTTGTGGACGAGGCTCTCGAGATGCTGCCCGACGACTCGCGCCTCCACTGCCCCTGGTTGGCGGCCGAAGAGGGCAACCGGAAGGCCGTCAAGCGTCCCGCCGGAATCCAGCCGACCGGCGAGGAGGCGGACGAACCGCCGGCCATCGCTTCCAAACGCCACAAGTTCGAGGACGAGCCGCAGTCGTAGAGGAGCGGCAAATGAGCAGAAGCCGCGAATGCAGTCGACTTTTCCCTCTTTCAATCCTCGTTCAGTCGTCCTTCACTCAACTGTTGTAATCGCTTTCCTTCCTCCGAATCTCTCGTCATTTCTCTTCCCACTTTCCGTTCCTTTCTTTCTTTGTGGAGTACAGACAAATAAACACCGCGATCGCATCCTTCGGGTCGAAGAGAGGAGCGATTCGAAAGTGCGGGGTACAGGGAACAATCGGCAGACAAGGCGATAGAGGCTTTCAACCCCGACTTTTTTGCCGAGTTGCGAGCGTCTCGACACGCAAAGACGCACACTCGTTTGCTCTTCCATTCGTTTGGCGGCGGAAGGGCAGCGAGTGCCACTTGCCGGCCGGCCGCTCGGCGCCGGTTTTCGCAATCGGCGGTCAAAACAAGCAAGCGGGAACGAGTGAACACTCGCCCGGCCTGTTTTGATCAATCGAAAGAGCATGTTTTTGACCGCCAGTTTTCAATCCGCCGACCAAACCGGGGGATTTGAATGGCAATCAGCCGAGCAATCAGCCGAGCAGACCGCCGAACGGGGAGAACGGCGCGTATAAAAGCGGGCGGTCGGGAGGCAATCGACATCCTCCTCTCACCCACTCACTCCTCCATCCACTCCTTTCTTCTCACCGCTCAAAAGATGACCCGCTCCGCCACGGCCGTCTTCTTCGTGCTGCTGGTCGCCTCGACGGCCGCCCAGCCCCTGACAAAGGACCTCCTCTCGGGGCTGCTCGGGACGGTGAACGGCGTGGCCGGGAACGCGCAGCCGGTGGTCGGCGAGGTCACCGGCCTGCTGGGCGGCTGCCGCCAGCCGGGCGCCCTCACGAAGATCGTGAAGCTGCTGAACCTGCCGGCCACCGTCGACCCCGCCCAGTTCGTGCAGCTGCTCTCGATCCTCACGCGCCTCGACTCCATCCTCACGCAACTCACCTGCACCGTCGATTCGGTGCTTCCGCTGGAGGGCAGCGGCGTGGACGGCGTGGTGGGCGGCCTGCTGGACGAGCTGCGCACTCTCCTGAACGTGCCGGCCGGCGTCGACCTCGGCAGCTTCCTGCAGCGCCTCCTGAAGGCCGTCGAGCAGCTCCTGGACAACCTGCTCGGCAACCTCGGCGGACTCCTCCGCACGCTCCTCGGCGACGTCACGCAGCTCACCGGCGGCGTGCTCGACGTCCTGAACGGCGTCCTCGGCCAGCTGACTGGCCTGCTCGGCATCCCCAGAGCGTCCTCCCGCTCGACTTCGTCCAGCAACTCCTGCCCCAGCTCGAGAAGGTCCTCGACTCGCTGCTCTCCGCTCTTGGCGGCTCCTCGGGCGACATTCCCCTCTAAGCTGTGTGCTGCGTAGTCTTGGTCGTAGACATCCGTTTAATAAACAAACCGGCATCAACCGAGCAGACTTGTTCGAGGTCGACGCACTCGGTCTGTGAAGTCCGCTTTTTGCCCGTCTTTTTTGCTCAGCGAAAGGCGACAACGTCAGTTTTTAGACAAAGAACAGAGTCGTCAAGGAACAACTGTTCGACGGAGATTAGTTTCGAACTGACCGCGCTCCGCTTGGCTAACTCGTGGTTGATCTCCGAGTTCTTCGACAGGACAAAACAACGCGGTCCACTTCTAAACGAGCTCAAAAAACAGTCAGCCGAATTGGAGTTTGCAATCCACCAAGAAGTGCGAGGTGTTGAAAAGAGCACCTTGTTCGCTTTCAGCCCGTAGTGACGCTCCTGGCGACCGCCGTTTTGTACCACGCGGTCATCCTGCGGCGATCCTCGCGCGCATCCACTGCGGCCGGGAACGCGGTTACAAGTACGGCGAAAAACTGGGTCGCGGGAACGTTCGTGGGAGGAATAAACGGGCTGATTCTTTGTGCGACTTGCATAGAATGCATTGCGTTTGCACAAGAGAACAGACAGACAAATTAAAAACAAGTACAAAGAAAACTCTAAGCGGTCGGAAAATCCGCCCGTTTCCGCATTCAATTCGTGGCCGCTGTGACCCGTCGACTACAAAACCGATGGCTCGAATTGAATCGTGGGGCGCAGACAGCCGGCATTCGAACAGAGAGACGGGGAGTTCATTTCATCGACCTTCCTCCGCACTTTCATCAACGATGGTGGTCTCGTTGATTTGGTGGGAGTACGCGACGATTGCAGCGGCGATGAGCATTGCGTCCGTCCTCCAGCTGTTTCTTTTCTTTCGTTTGCGGTGCTCGTCGAACCGGCCGGAGCTCTCGCCGCATTTGGAAGTGAACATCGTCTGTTGGATCTTTGCCGATGTGTGCAGCTTCGTTTACGCTTTCTACTTGCTGTTCGTTACTGGGGAGAACGGTGAGAGAGCGGCAACAAGAGGCAACGACGGTCTTTAGGTCCTCACTCGACGACGGCCACTTTCTGGACGGGGGCTCTTGTGTTGGACTCACTGGTGATGCTCTCTGTTTCTCTCGCCTTCCTGTTGCTCGACCGAATTCTCGTGATCCACTTCGCCGTCCACCACGCGCGTCGGCGCCCTCTCCCCGTCTGGCTGACGATCGCCGTGATCGTCGTTTGTGGCGTCGTGTTCTTCTCGATCTACCCGCTGAACGCCCCGCCGCTGCCCGAAACGACCGGTGAGCTCTCGGGTTCGCTCTCTTGCCCTTTATTCCTTTTCTGCAGAGTGCTTCTCGGTCTTCTGCCTGGTGCCGCTCGCATTTCGGTTCTTTTTGCCCACGAAGACGGCGATGGGCGTGATCAACCTGGGCTTGTCGATCACGTTCGTCTGGAAGTTCGCCGTCCACCGCCGCCTGTTCACCGGGCGGAACGAGGCAAATCAACGGCGAAACCACTTGATCGCCTGCCTCGCGGTGGCCACCGAGCTGCTGTTCGATCTCCTGCCCACCGCCACGTTCTCCGCGTTGACCGCGGCGAGTGTCGACCAGCAGCCGTTCGGGCCCTACTTGGTGGTGAGTGGGGAGAACACACGTCAACATTTCTTTCTCTCTTCTCTGCAGCTGATGGCTTCGTTTGACGCTCTGACGACGGCCGTCCTCTACAACGTCGTCATCTCCTGACGGTCTTCCCGCGTGTCCAACGCGAGCAGTTCGGGCGCCAACGTGCCGACGAGTACGGCGAACCGGGCGGCTTGAACGAGTGCTTCCGTGCGAGCAAGTAGTTGATTGATGGAGTAAACTCGAAGGACATAATCGCTTTGGGGATCGTTTTATTCGACATGTTCGCATGCACTCGCATCGAAGCCGTGACTCACGGCAAAGGCAGACGGGAACACGCGACACTCCGGCCGTTCGGGTCGCGTCTCGCGCTCGGCCGACCGGCGTTGTTTTTCGCCCGCTTTCCGCCGCCTCTCCGCTGCGTTTGCTCGCATCTCATGATTCGAGAACCTCTTTGATTTCCGCTCCTCACTCCGTCCTCGAGCGACCGCGAACGGGATGAACGTCCTGCAACGCGGTTTGGCGGCCGCCTTCAACGACGGCGTTCACTGGGATTTCATCGTGCAAGTGCGGGACGCCGAGTTCAAGGTGATCTTTTTTCTCTCCTCATTCACTCACTTCTCTTCGTTTAGGTTCTGAAGCTACTCGTCGGGATCCACTCGAAGGTGTTCGAGCGGATGTTCGCCGCCGACATGCGGGAGGCGCGCGAAGGCCGCGTCGTGATCGCCGGCCACAAGCCGAAGGCCGTCGAGCACCTCCTCCGCTACTGCTACACGGGCAAACTGAAGGCGGGGAAGCTCCCGATGCTGCTCGAGGTCTACCGCACCGCCCACTTCTTTCAAGTGCTCAGTTTGATCGCAAGTTCCTTCCTTTGGGTTCACTCCTTATTCCTTCTTTTCAGAACGTGTGCAAGAAGCGCGCAATCAGAAAGATGGACCCCGCGAACGTCCTGCAGTGGCTGGAGCTCGCCTTCAAGCTCGACGACAAGGACCTCCAAAACGGCCTCCTTCAATTCGTCGTCGGCAAGAACGAGGAGATCCAAACGCTGCCCGAGCTGCCCGCCTTCTTCGAGCAACACCCGCCGATCGCCCTGGCGATCTTCCGCACGTTGGCCGACAATCGGAACATCCTGAAGGAAATGAGCGAACTCCAAAAGGAGATGATCGAACTTCAGACGCAACGGTGGGAACATTTCGATCACGAACTGTAGCCGGCCGAATGTCATCGACTGTTGGCCTCTCCTCTAGTCATCTTCTTGTTTCAAGTACGCTAATAAACACACGAGTCTTCCGCTTCCACGGGGATTGACTGCTCGGAGTGAAGTCCGTTTGCTGCCGAACTTCTCTTTGGCGCGAGCCTGATGTCTGTTGTTTTATTCATGCAACAACGGAAGAGGCGGGTGCCCTCATCAATAAAACGATCGGTTTTTTCGGTCCTTCGCCGGGAGCTGCGGAACGACGTCCAGAATGCTGATCGCCTGCTTGTCCACGTCCATCTTGATGCACCAGAGGTTGTGGAAGATGTAGCCGAGGACGTAGTCGGTGGTCTCGTTGTCGTCCACGAACGCACTCAAAGCACACTGGCCGTTGGGCAGCTGCAGGTCGACCACGTAGTCGCGGGAAGTGATCGTGTAGTTGCGGCCGCCGATCGTGAACACCCAATCGGGCAGAGTGCCCGCTTTCGAGCAGTCGACCGTGTACAGGTTGTAGTCCATTTGGTAGGTGGGCTGCACGTCTTCGTAGATGGCGAGGAAGGCGTCGAAGAGGAGCAGGATGTTTGGCACTCCGGTGTCCACCTTGGCGAGTCCCGACATGTGCGCCTTCCCGTTGTACGTGAAGGCGTCGACGAAGAAGGTGAGCGCACGAGTGCTCTCGATCCACAGCAAATCGACGGTGTTCTCCGGAGTCGCCGGCCCGCACTTGTCCTCCAAACAGCTGCCGAATCTGCAAAAAACTGTCTTGCAGGTCCTTCCGCCTGTCCTACTCGGTGGTTGCATTGTAGTACCGGCCATACACTAAAACGAGAAGAATTCAAGGCGAAACACATGGGGCAACAGCACGAACCGGGGTCGTTGATCACCTTGAGCCAGTGGCACCAAAAGCGCGGGCCTCCGATCTCCGCGAACAGATTGACGACCGCCGACGAGTTCTCGTTCGGGTTGGCAGCGTCTTCCGGGTCCCTGCAGAAAGGAGGGAATCGATTGATCGTCTTGATTCTTCCCACCTACCAGCTCAAGCCGAGGACCCCGTCGGGCATCGCCGGTTCGAGCAGGTACGGATCGTAGACGTCGTTCACCACGCCTGAAGCCACAATCGACGCCAAAAAGAAAGAGTTGTCCTCACCGAAGCGCTGCGTTGTGTTTCGAGTCGCGCCGTAGTCCACGAACTGAAAGCAACGAGAATAACGACGGTGTTCGTTGTTGTTCAACTAGCAAATGCTGCAGTTAATCCACCTATATGTAAGCGGGGCACTGGGGGAGGTGACGGCAACGGTGAGATCTCGGGAACGGGTGGACGGATTTGGATGGGGTTTTTTGCAATCGATAGAGGAGCTCGAGGAGGTAGGGCGAAACGAAAAATATTTCATACGATTTTTGATTTAAGGTTTTTATTGAAGTTTGAAATTTGAACGGCCGTGGGGCAGTGGGCGGGAGGCGTGGCGCAGTGGGTTGCGCGTGGGGTTGGGAGGCGGGGAGGTCGATGGTTCGATCCCGGGTAGCGGCGTTTTGAAAATCGGTACCGGAGAAGAATAAATAGCTGGAAATGGTCAAGAATGTTCGGATTTGACGATTGGCCAAGGATTAGGCCAAAAAACGGAAATGAAGGTTGGAACGAAAACGAGGAAATTACGATTTGAGGGAGCGGTAATGGAAAAGATGGATGACATGACACGAAACCGAAAAAGGTTGTGGGTTGGACGTCGTCAATTTGCAGTATGTCGGATGTTTGGCGTGGTTGGGTGGGCGGGCTCGGCCAACGAACATTCGAGGAATCGAATAGTTGCAGTGGGTTGGGGTATGTGGTGGGCTGAACAGTGTATAATGATGTCTGTGAGTTGGGGATTTGGTCGCGTTTGAGTACGCGAGTTGATTTTGCGCGCAATGGAATGTGCGAGCAGGATGTACGGCATGGTTGAAGGTTTAAAGAAACGAGCAGATGACTGAAATACCGATTCGATGTGGCGTAAGCCGAACTGGAGAGTGACAGCGGAGTCATTTATCCTGAGGCTTGGTATCTGTTTCACGAATTGAACAATGGATTAACAGGCTTAAAGCCGCCGCAGGCGGCTTTTAAGCCTATGTTATCACTAGCCGAGAGGGCCGAAGGCCCGTTTCGGCTAGTAGAAACAAATGTTCTGCCCGTTCTCGACGCCCACTCACCCCAAGAACGTCCATGAAGGCCGCTCCGTTCACTTCGACGTCTCCGGTGAAGGCGGTGTAGTTGCCCGCACCTTGCGCGGTGGAAGAGAGAGCGGGATCGAAGAAGGGCTGGTCGGCAGTACGGCCGGGGTAGTCCTTGCCCAAAAGGAAGGTCGCCTCTGATCCCGTCTCGAGGGCCACCAGGTAGTCGGTGCCTGAAAGAAGCGAGTAAAGGGAGACGGGTGGAATGAATGGACGAACGCGGCGTGCCGACGGAAATGCTCGTGACCACGAGAGCATCGGGATACGTCGGGACATAGTTCCAATTCGATTCGATTAGAGACTGCCTGGCTGTCCTCTACTAACCTTGTGCACCTTGCGCATTCGCTCGTGGTACGCCTTGAGGTCTTCGGCCGTCCATGCTCGTTGTGTCGAGTGCAGGACCAACGGCTTCCTGGCATTGCTCGGGGCAGCAGAACCGATCGACGAAAGGCCGAGCAGTAAGAGCAAACCGAAGCAGAGCTTCATTTTGTCGTTCGAGTTCAAGAAGCGGTAGGAGGATACGTTCTCTTTTTATTTGGCCAGAGGACAATGAAAGCAGTGAGCTCCTCATTGCCCGAAACCCCGCCCGCGGACAAAAGCGCATCAACTCGAGCAGCACAATTAGTCGGAAGAAGTCAACCCGATGACTCACTTCAATTTCGTCGACATTCGTCCCCCATCGACCCGCTTATCACGGGAGAGGACGTCAAAGAAGCGGGCCGCCGTGGTCGTTTGTTGTCGTAAACAAACAAGCAAACAAATTGAGGAGATCACGGACATCGGTGTGTCTTCGAATGGAGGTCTTCTTTGATTGGTTTGTTTAATGGATGTTGTCTTGGTGCGTGATTGCATTGGATGGACGACCAGAAGGCGGCTCTGTTTGTGACTGCCCGTGTTCTATCTTCTTTTTGTGCGGCCGTCACGACGTGCTCACAACGACCACTCGTTTGACGTCAGTCACACGGCCTCGAGCTTCGTTATCGATCGACCAGCTTCTTCTTCTGCAAAGAACTGCAAGAGTCATGTCCACAAGCAAACGAACATGCCGTGACCACCCGTTTCTTGACCGCTAAATTAAAACCGACAAACAGGGAGCAATCGGCGACTGGCCGGAACGACGCTCAAGTGATGAAAAACCGGAAAACGGTGAAAGAAGTGCACAACGCGTGGGGAAGCTGATGGTCTGCAATAAAGCGGTCACAAGAGAAACACTGACCACAACCAAGCGTAGAGAAATGCGCTAAACTCAGTGGAAAGCTCAGCGAAAATGGCGATCGGTTCTTGGTCCGCTGAACACCCCAATCGTGTTGTCTGCTTCTTCGGTGGCTCCTCGCCCACCACTCGCGCTCGCAGTGATAAGAAGGACCGCCTGCAACCGACAACGAGGGAGCAAATTGGACACCCACTCATTTCGCTTGCCATTTTTATTGCTCGCTCCACGATCATTAACTTTTCTTTCGAATCAAAATGGAAATGAAGCTTCTTGTTGTCCTTCTGTTTACGGTCTCTGTATGTGCAACTGCGGAGAAAGGCGAAAGAAGTCGCTTGTCGTGCGCGGAATCCAGCGGCGATGGATGGCCGACGACCTCAAGGCGTACCACCAGCGAATGCGCAAGATCCACAAGGTGAGTTTAAGACGGTGAAGCAGTCACTAATCAAGTCGAATTAGAACTACGTTCCTTCGTACCCAGATACTCCAATACTCGCGCCGCTACGGATCGGAACGCCGCGTGAGTTCTTCTAGCCATAGCAAGACCTTTCTTCCTTTAGCGGTCGAATACATGCTTTCGTTTGAAACCGGAACGGAAGCGACGTTCGTTCTGGACAAGGACTACTCCAGTCGCCAGACGTGGCAGCCCGCCTACGAGCCCTCCAACTCAACCACTTCGAAGCCGGCGGGCGTGTTCGAGGGCTTCAGCGGGCATTTTGCAGCTTTCGGCTCGAGTTACGTGGACGTCGTTCAAGTAAGCGCAATATGCAGTGGTTCTGTTTATTTGATGAGGAGAAGAGCAGTTCGAAAACCTTCTGCTTTTAGCCTTTCCATCTCATTCAAAACCTGACGTTTACGCAACGGTTCGGTGAGCAAAGTATCCTTCTTTTTAAATGCATGTACGGATTGATTCCAGGTGTCGTGGAAGCCGTGATCGACGAGTATTCCCTCGATCCGACGCTGCCCGACGGCGTCATGGGATTCGGGTGGTAAGTGGAGCAGAAGGCAGCGATCGACTCGTTCTTCTAGGGATCCGCAGGACGCGCTCCATCCGAGCGAGAACTCGTCGTTTGTGATCAACTTCTTCAAAGCTCTTGGACCCGATATGCGCCGCGTCTACTGCCAATGGCTGGAGTACTACACGGATCCCCGTTCGTTTAGTAGTCTGTAGATCTTTAAACAAACCTTGTTCCAGTGTTCGGGCGCCAAGTGTACGCGAGTTTGGAGTAACACGAGACTGAGTAGAAGGATTCATCTCACTGATTGCAGCTTCGGCGGCTGCCTGGACGTGTGCGGCCCGGCGACGGCCAACAACACGTTCCCGCTGGAGTGGCTGCCGGAGAGCCGGTCGCTCGCCTTCTTCGTCGACTCCTTCTCGTACAAGGGAGAGAAGTTCGCTTCCGGCTACGCGAAGATGGACAGCGGAGTGCCGAACCTCCTCGTGCCGTACGAGGTCCTCCTCGAGGTCGTGGACGACACGCAGTCCTCGTTCGACTTCGAGTACGCGATCTACACGGTCCTTTGCTCCCAACTGAACTCGCTGCCCGATTAGGTGTTCACGATCGGCGGCAACCCGTACGCAATCCCCTCCTCCACGTACGTGACCGACTTGCTCCTCGGGGACGGCCGGTGCGTGCTGAGCATCGGCTACTCGGACGGGGACACGACCGACTACGTCCTGGGTTATCCCTTCCACGACCTCTGGTGCATCCGGATGGACATCGACCGTCAACACATCGGGATCTTGAAATCCATTCCGGACGGCGTGGGCGACATGTTCCCCGCAAAGAAGAGCGGACAGGAGTAATCGTGTCTGTATTTTCGACAATCGTTGTGCATTCCTCTACTTGGAGTTTGTTTACTCATTTGAATGAACAGTTTGTTGTCGTAAGGGATGTTGGGGCTGAACAGATGGAAAAACTCTCGACCGTAAACAGCTGTGATAAAGCTGGGGTTCCGAAAACGGCTGCGTCGTTTAATCCTCGGTAAATGCTTCAAAAGAGACTGAAGAAAACGTTGCGTTATCCGACCCACTGGCTCGTTCTGCTCATCGTTGCGTTGCCGCCCGACGCACTGGAGTGCGAAACGGCGGTCGGCTTTCGTCGGATGACCACGTGGTACAAAACGGCCGTCGTCAGGGCGTCGAAGGAGACAATCAGCTAAAAGAAAAAAGAAAGGTGAAAGCGGGCGCCTTCTCGCTCACCACCACGTACGCGCCGAGCCACCGCTGGTCGACGCCCAGCGCATTCAGCGCGTTGAACACGGTGGTGGGCAGGAGGTCCAAGAAGAGCTCGGTGGCCACTGCGAGGCAGGCGATCGTGTGACTCCGCCGTTGATTCGCCTCGTTCCCGCCGGCGAACAGGCGGCGGTGGACGGCGAATTTGTAGAGAAAAGCGATACAGAGGCTCAGGTTGATCACACCCAACGCCATCTTAATGGGCGACGAGACGCTCACGAACAGCGGAACCAAACAGAGCAGCGTCAGGCAGTCTGCAAAAAGAGTTGAAGACTCCGGCGGTCAGTTTACCTGTTTCTGCGGGCAGTGGGGGTGCAGTCAACGAGAGGAAAAGGAAAAAACCCGCGCCGAAGCCGGCGATCAGGCCGCACGTCAACCAAGCCGGCAGCGAGCGGCGGCTCAACGAGTGGACGGCAAAGTGGATCACCAGAATCCGGTCGAGGAGCAGGAAGGCAAACGAGATGCCCACCATGATGAACGAGTCCAACATCAGGACGCCCGTCCAGAAAAGCCACTGCGATGAACGGAGACCTGCAGAGAAGAGTAGAAATTGGGAGTTTTCGACTACTTGCCTTCTTGCAGACCCGTCCACACGAAGAAGGTAGAGTGAATGGACGAACAGGAAGCCGCAAGGATCCAACACACGATGTTCACTTCCAAGTGTCCAGAGAGCGCAAGTTTGTTCGATGAGCAGCGCAGACGGAAGAAGAGAAGCAGTTGGAGGACGGCGGCGACGCCCATCGCCGCCGCAATGATCGCGTACTCCCACCAAATCAAAGCGGGCATCATTCTCGACCAAGTAAATGCGAGTGTCTAGCCTTGCGAAAGAAATTCTCGCTTGACCCCTGTGCGTCAAGCAATGTACAATTCGAAAGCCCGCATTCCCCAACATTTGTAGTCGGCGGTCCACCATTGACGAATAGTCATGCATGGACTGTTGGACCTTTAAGAAATGCTTCTGTCTTGTGTACAACGTTTTACTTCGTTTATGAAGTTTGCGTCCACTGGTTTCTCATCTTATTGCGGATTTCCGCTTTGCGGACAAAAAGCGACCGCTCGATTGACGTCAGTCACAACCCTGCAGATTACTTTCTTTGGTTATCGACCGTCCAGTTCCTTCTGACCGGGAGAAAGATGATTTATGAGGGCAAGAAGGAAGACGGACTTGTCGTGATCACTCGCTCCTTGCCCGCTTAATTGAAACCGGACAACACGAGAGCAATCGACCCACGCTCTCGAACTGATAAGAAGCGGACCTACCGATCGAAAGGTGGTTCGGAAGGCCGCCTCCAGAGAATGCGAGCCGGCATGCAACCGGCAAAGGCGAGCAGGCACACACCCACTCGTCAACGGTTCTCCTACACTATAAAAAGAAGCCACCACTTCAGCGTAATCGAAAGAAGTGGAAATGAAGCTTCTCGTCGGCATCTTCTTCCTCTTTGTTGCCGTGTTCGTAGCGGCTGCCCCGGCCGCCAAGCAGGACGGGAAGCCCCTCCTCGTCCTGCACGGCACTCAACGGCGGTACGTGGCCAGCGAACTCAAGGCGCACCACGAACAAATGCGCAAAGTGCACAAGGTGAACGAGAAGGATGTGGTGGGAGTAATCAAGCGAATGCAGGACTACGTCCCCTACTACCCGGACGCCCCGATCCTTGTCCACGTCAAAGCGGGAACACCACGTGGGTCTCCGTTCTCCGCTCACTTCTTCATCGCTCCCTTTTTAGCTGTTGATTTTCAGGTGTCGCTGGAAACGGGATCGGAAGCTCTGTTTCTGCTCGGCAAAAACTACCCCGGACTTGCGCGCAATCAATCTTTCTTTGATCCCGCTCTGTCTTCCACCGCGCAGCCCGTCGGCGACTACGCGGGCTTCAGCGGAGAGCTCAACGTTTCCGGAACGGCGTACATCGACCGCGTTACGGTGAGTGGCTAATGAATGGTCGCTTGACGGCCACAAGATCGGGGATTCCGCTTCGCACGCGTTCTCTCGTACTGCTGCTTTCAGATCTTCTCGGAGATCACGTACCCGCAACGAATTGGTGAGCGAAGAGAGGCCTTAATCAAAGCACGGCGATGTTGACACACGATTGCAGGAGTCGTTAATGATGTCGACGATCCCTTCTTCTTCAACCCCGACATGCCGGACGGCGTGTTGGGATTGAGCTGGTGGGTGGAAAGGAGTTGGAGGACGGCCAATCGGTTTACCCGCCCAGGAACCCGAACGACGCGGCCGCTCCGAACGAGAACTCGTCGGCGATCCTCAACTTTTTCAACCAAGTGGGATGGCCGCGAGTGTTCTGCAACTATATGAGTGCGGAGGCGGATTCCGGTTTGTTTCCTTCGTTCGGCCGCTCATTCTTCCATTCCGTTTTAGAGACCGGTCGGAAGCACAAAATGCACACCACGTAAGAGAGCAAAGAATAAACGAATTGTGGGTCGTTCAGCTTCCCCGACTGCACACCGGACTACTGCGCGACTGCCACCAACAACTCCACGTTCCCGTTGGTGTGGCTGGAGGAGAGCCGCTCGCTCGCCTTCCAAGTCGACTCGTTCACGTACAACGACCAGCAATACGCCGGGGGCTTCGGAAAAGTGGACTCGGGAGTCCCGAACATCCTCCTCCCCTACGCTTCTTTGCTGGCGGTTGTGAACGACGTGCAGCCGGACTACCTCTGGAACTACAACCTGTACACGGTCGACTGCTCGAAAGCGGGCTCTCTGCCCGATTGGGTGTTCACAATTGGAGGGAAGGACTTCGTTGTGCCGTCCACCGCCTACGTGGTCGACCTGCAGCTGCCCGACGGCCAGTGCGCGCTGAGCACCTTCTTGTCCGATGCGGCGGCCACCGACTACGTTTTCGGCTACGTCTTCCACGACCTCTGGTGCACTCGTCAGACCGCTAAAAGTAACCATTGATTGCAGGTGCGTGCAAATGGACGTGGACAATCAGGAGATCAGCCTGTTGGACGTCGTCCCGCCGTCCAGCGCCGAGCCCGCCTTGAATTGGATGAAGTGAACGGAAATGTTCCGTTGAGTGTTGATCCTGTCAATCGTTGCAATAAAAACGAGCAAGAAGACGTTTACCTCGCCGAACCACGCCGCGGGGCTCACGAACGAGGCGCGCGGATTGCTGCTCGCGGCTGCCCAGTGATCTCTGCTTTTTTCTTTGATGGATCGATTGGACGAATAGATTGGGCGGTCTATCTTCTTCTGATAGATCCTCGTTTAACCGCGCGTCACTTCGCCGTCACAACGTGCACACACAATTTATGCGTGGACGTCAGTCATAGCTGGGCGTTCATGGGAAGCAATGAGTCAGCAGAGAGCCCACCCGACAACTCACAACCAGTGATCCTCTGTCCGCTAAATTATAACTCGACAACGCGAGAGCACTCGATCACCGCTTTACAAATTGATAAGCAGAGCGAGCAGTTGGACGCGAACAAAGTGCAAGTGGCTGTATTTCTTTAACCAGCCAAGAAGAAACAGGATTGCGTTTTTTACTTGAAAATAAACGCTCTTTGTCTTGCCCTTTACAGATCTTTCACGATCGCTTGACATCATTTTCTGCCATCGGATTCAAACACTGCTTATCGTCTGATCAGTTTTCTTTGTTTGTCGATGAGTAATCAGTTCCGCTGCTGCTTCGGCGACGTCTGCACGAGACGGGATCGCTTCAACCGATAACACGCGTTCCGTATTGACAGCAAACATCAAAAACTATTCTTTTTTAGATGCTCTCGTTATAAAAGCAGCTTCACGACTCATTCGATCATTCCCCTCCGATCACGCCGTCAAATGAAACTTCTCTCCGTGTGCCTCGTCGCTCTCGTCTTCCTGACTGCGATCGCCGCTCCGGCCGCAAAAGATGCCGAAGGAACAAAGCGGCGTACCCTTCACGCCAAGCAACGACGATGGCGGGCGGACGAGCTGAAGGAGCACCACCGGCTCATGCGCAAGACGCACAAGGTGAGCGCAAAGAATTGAGCGGTCGGCAAAGCTTTCTTTAGGATTACATCCCAAACTACCCGGACGCGCCGATCCTCACGAGCATGACCGTTGGAACGCCCGGCAAGCTCCAACCCATCTTCTTTCTTCACTCATTTCTTTCTACCTTGCAGCCGTCGAGTACACCGTTGCATTAGAAACTGGGACCACTGACCTCTTCCTTCTCTCCAAGGACTACCCCGGTCGTGCCGCCAACCAATCCTTCTACGACCCCACGCAGTCGTCCATTTCGGTCGCAGCGGGAAACTACTGGGGTTGGACCGGCGACCTACAAGCGATTGGTTGGAGCTATTACGACGTCGTTGGCGTAAGTGAAAGGCTTCTTTCCAGTAGCGTTGCTACTCGTTTTAGCTGTTCGACTTTGAAACAAACACTACGCAGCTATTCGGTGAGTAAATGCTGTGAAAACTTATTTACGGGCAATCTATGTGATCGTTTTAGGGGCGCTAGTCGATGTCTTCGGTTCTACATACGTGAACCCAACGATGCCCGATGGGGTGCTCGGAATGAGCTGGTAAGCGGAACGGACAAAGTGCTCGCTTAAGCGTTGTTCGCGACAGGGACCCGGAGGATGCGGCCAATCCGAACGAGACCTCGTCGGCGATCGTCAACCTGTTCAAGGAGTGGCAAGAACCCAATCGCTACTGGGTCATGTGGATTGACATTTCGTCGCCCGGTTCGTTCGCTTTACTCGATTCTAATCGGCTTGCATGTTTCAGAAGCTGGACGAGAGTACGGCGTGGAGATTTCGTAAGTGGTCGAAGGGGAACGAATGAAATTTGGTTGATTGCAGCTTCGGCTCCTTCCTGGACGACCTCTGCGAACCGATGGCCTCCGACGACAGCATCCCACTGGTTTGGCTCCCGAACATCGACACGCTCGCTTTTGCGGTCGATTTCTTCACGTACAAGGGGCAGCAGTTGGGCGCGGGCCACGCGAGAGTGGACACCGGAGTGCCGAACATTCTGCTGCCCTACATCACGTTCTCTACTCTCTACAACGACGTGCTGCCCACTTACGACTTTGACTACGGCGTGTACACGGTCGACTGCTCTCAAGCCAACCGTCTGCCCGACTGGGTGTTCACGATCGGCGGAAAGGACTACGCGGTTCCCGCTTCGGCCTACGTGGTCGACCTCTCGCTGCCCGACGGGCAGTGCGCGTGGAGCGCCCAGGATTCGGGCGACTCGACCACGCCCGTCGTGCTCGGCTACGTCTTCAACAACCTCTTCTGCATCAAGATGGACATCGACAACCAGACGATCGGCTTCTCAAAGGCCATCTCGTCGTCTGCTCGATCGGCCGTCGCTGGAGCTCGCCCGAACGGAAACTAAAGCATTGAGTGAACCGTCTCGTGCGTTCTTTTTGTTCGACAACAATAAAGCAGGCAAACGTCGGTCGTCTTCTGCTCACCGCCTTCCACCTAAAAATAAGCAGAAAGTTTGAAAGCGAATCGTTCCTGTCAAGGGCAATCGAAAACGACAAGAATTTGGTTGACGTCAGATTCAATTGATCACTTCTTTCGCCTTCCATAATGTAGTGGCCCTCTGGAATGAACGGCTGAAAGTAGAAGGAAGTACGCGGAACAAGTTCGAAACAAATGGGCAGGTGGTTTGTGTTGAGGTTTGGTCGCCGGCCGGCTGTCTTCGTTGCTAAACGTTCCCTCTTTCCATTCTGCAGCAGTCGGAAGAATGGAGGCGATCGAAAACGAAACAAAAACGAATGCGAAAGAAGAATTCTTCTCGGAAGAAGGAGTCGCCGTCTACTCGGCTCTGATGCACGTTTTCTTCGTGCTGAACTCGCTCCTGTTCGTCGTCTCCGTTTGGGTCATCTGGCGGGGATCGACGAAGGCGATGGGCGGCTACCGGTTGGCTTCTCCCTTGCGCCTTCAACTTTTCCTCTCCTCTAGGTGGTTCCTGTTGAACGAAGCTGCGTGGAGTTTTCTGTTCGACTCGGCGGTCTGCTCGTTGCAGCCGCTCTACTTCTTCCGGGGCCTTCTGTGCGGAATGAGCTCGTCGGTCTTCTTCCGCCACTCGAGCACTCGCGTGATGCAATGTTTGATCCTGTTGTTCTTGGCGACTTTTCTGGGCAAACTGCACGCTTTCTCGGCCGCCCTCACGCACCGCTTCGTGTGCGCCCACCCGCCGAACGGCCGGCTGGCTCGCGGCTATCGGCGATGCACTCCGTGGCTCCAAGCTGCTCTCTTGTTCCTCACAATTGCTGCTTTCTTGGTTCGTTACAATCAATACGGAGCGTTTCAACAACGTCGTTTAGCACTCGATGGTCCCGTTCTTTCTGACCGAACCCGCCGTACATGAGGCGGTCGAAGAACGCGTGATCGCGATCAACCCGCACATGGCGGCCGTCTACGCGGAAGAGGAGACGGTCGTCTGTGTGCTGGGGACGGAAACGATGCGAGATGTGGGGAGGGTCTACGCGGTGATCGCCGTCTTCCTCTCGTTCCTGACGGCCACCTTCGGCTTCCTGATCGTCTACACGCGCCATCTCCTGCAGCGGCAGGAAGCAGCCGTCCACCACGCGTCCACTCTGAAGCTGCAGCAAATGTTGCTGCGAGCGTGTGAAGCGCAAATGGCGGGCAGTGGGCTGCTGCTTGTGCTGCCGCTTTGCAGCCTGCTTGTGGTCATGCAGACGGCGCCCACCCACAACCAACTTCTCATGACGACGGCCGTTTGCGTCCTCTCGCTGCACACGACTTTCAACTCCGTTTGTCTCCTGCTGTTCATTCGGTTCGTTCTCCGCGTTTCGGTCAGTCCACTCGTTCGTTCAGGCCCTATCTGGAGTTCCTGCTCGCTCGTTTGGCTCGACTGTTCGCCCACCCGCCGCTTGTTCGCCTCTCCGTTGCTTCGAGCGTCGCGCCGACCGCCGCCACCGGGATGTGAAGAGGAATGCGGTTGTTGTCGATGAGTAGTCGTGCAAATTTCTGCTGGATTTGCATTGTTCACGCAAATTCGAGGGCATAAAAGCGGGGTAGTCGTTATGCGGGTTGCCAGTTCGCTCATCTGCGTCTTTCCCGCTCTCTCCCCTTCCCGCCGCTCCTCGCCGACCGCCTGCCGCCCGTGATGGAGCGCTCGTCCGTCCTGAAGCTCGTCGGCGTGCTCGCCGCTGTACTCGTCATCGGATTCATCGCCGTGACGACGTTGGGTCTTTCTACCACCACGATGTAAGTCTTTCCCCATTGTCCATCCAATCTGCCTCGTTTTCAGGACTACCACGACCACCGAGAGGAAGCCGGCGCCCGTCCAGCCCCCGCCGGCACCCGTCCAGGCCGCGACGACCGCCACCGTCGCGCCGAAAGCCAGCAGCACCGCGGCCCCCGTGCTCGAGACCACGGCGCCCAAGACGAACAACGAGACGACCACCACGAACCTCGTCGGCGATCTCCGTCCCGCCCTCTTCTCTGTCCTGGCCGTCGGCTTGCCCGTTCTCGCCTTCTGAAGCCGCCCTCTCCTTTTTCGTTTTGTGTCTGTTCGCTGGAATAAATGATGGATGTGTTGTGTTCTGCTCCTCCAAAACCTAGAAGAAACTGATTGATTTGGAGGGGACGAATGAACGTTCTTATAAAGCGGTAGGAAAGAGTTGCCCGATTACCGTCCTTGTTCCTTCGCCCACTCATTCCTCTTACCTTGCAAGTGAGCAAAATATTAACAGTTTATTAAAACGAAAATTCCAAACAACAAGAGACAATTCAAGGGCATGACAAACGAAGAAGAACCACTCAAATCTAGTGTCCGCGCTCCTGCTCGTGGATCAGCGCGTGGCGGAAGCCCAGCGAGAAGCGGCCGTTGTGGCGGAAGACGCGGAAGGTGAGCAGCCAAAAGGCGGCGTTGTAGGCCGTCGATCTCGCGGTCATCTCGTCCGGCAGCTCCCAGTCGGCCGCCCAGTGCAGGAGCAGAAGGGCGGCGAAGTAGACGGCCGGCGCAAGGGACAACCACGAGATCACCTTCTGAAATCAAACAGCCGGTAAGTGAAGGAAGAAGAAGAGGTAGGAACTTGCGTAGACGAAGATGCCGGGCGCGAGGAGCGACGGACGGCGCGCGTACCAGCCAGCCACGTGGCAGACGGCGGCCACGAGCAGCAGGCCGAAATAGACGGTGCGCGTGACGCAGAGAACGTCCACCATCTGGCCACCCGCCAGGTGGCTCCACAACAAGACGCTTCTCCCGGCCGTGCCGACGATCGCCAGAACGAGGTTGAACAGCGAGTAGACGGACACGTGGCGCTGGAAGCAAGCGATTGGAAGACGGAGGAGTGGTCGGGACGGACCTCGAACGGCAGGCGCGAGCTGGAGGCCGGCGATGTTTGCGTTCCGATCAAATATGCTGCGACATTTCGGCCGCGATCGATGTTAGGTTGGGCAAAGGAGAAAGGCTGGAAACGGCGATGAGTGAGGAAGGCAATATTTGGGAGCGGCACGAAAAATTGAGCTTAATAGACGGAAATCACGAAGTAAACAGTCGCCTACTGCTTTCAGGCGACCCAAACGATCCCGTTGCGGTCTTCCAACCGAAGAAAGCCGCCGAACACGAGCAATGAATAAAAAAAAGCGAAGCGGCGGCCGATTGCCGACTGAAAGGAACGCCGCCCGGCCGGCCGGCAAGCGGCGAACGCGATCGGCGTCCCGCCGCCGCCAAACGGACGGGAGAAAGCAGACGGCGGACGAGCGGGACGCACATCTGCGCGCGTCGGGCAGTGCGGGCCTTTTGGCGGCGAGGCGGCCGGCCGGCGTCCTCGTCTGCCGGTCGCTTTCGAAAGCGGACGAGCAGCCAAGTTGCTCCTGACTTCTTTCGTCAAAAGCGATAGACCGAAAGACGAACTAAATTCATTTGCTGCTTATAACAAACTCTCTCAAAAGCACTGCCCGCAAACAATGCATTGAATTTATTCGAGGAAAACACAGAAGAAGGTGCTTCCTTCACGCTGTTCTTTGCGGGTGGTGGGCGTTTAGAGGACGTGCAGGAGGCTGACGGCCTGATTATCGACGTCCATCTTGATGCACCTGCAACTTCAAGGATTATCCCCTCTTCTGTTCCCGCACTCACCAGATGTCGTGGAAGACGTAGCCAAACACGAAGTCCGTCGTCTCCAGCTGTCGATGGTTCACGCTCAACGCGCACTGGCCGTCAGGGAGGTGGAGGTCGACGACGTAGTGGGTGGACGGAATCGAGTAGTTCCGGCCGCCGATCGTGAACACCCAGTCGGGCAGAGAGCCCGCTTTTGAGCAGTCGACCGTGTAGATGTAGTAGTCCCAATCGAAGTGGGGATCCACGTCCTTGTAGATGTCCACGAACGCGTCCGCCGGCAGCAGGATGTCCGGCTCTCCGGTGTCCACCTTGCCGAAGCCCCCTACGTACTGCTGGCCCTTGTACGTGAACGAGTCGACTTGGAAGGCGAGCGAGCGCGTGTCTTCCAGCCACACCAACGGCAGCGTGTTGGCGGCCGTCGGCTGTTCGCAGTACGCGTCCAGACAGCCTCCGAATCTGAAGCGACGGGCGATAACACTCGTGATTCGTCTCTCCTTCTCACTCCGTCATCATCTCGTACTCGACGGTTTGGCCTAAACAAAAGAAAAGAGTGAGCGTCTGGCGGAAACGACAAACCGGGAGCCGAGATCTCGTGGATGTATTGACACCAGTAGCGGGGACGGTCGGGGCCGAGCTCCTTGAAGAGATTGATGATCGCCGAAGAGTTCTCGTTCGGGTCGGCCGCATCTGCCGGGTTCCTGCACAAAGAGTGAACGGTAGGGTCTCCTTCTTCTCGGCTTGCTCACCAACTCAACCCCACGACTCCATCGGGCAGCGACGGGTCGTAAGAATACCAGTCATCGACGGCGTTCACCACTCCGACGCGTTGCGTCGTGTTGTACCATTCGCCGAAACCGAAGAGCTGAAAGCAAGCGGTTAGATTGCGCAAGCGAGAGGACGATGGTAGGTGACTGCTCTATTGGCATGAGCTCAAGACACTCACCCCGACGACGTCGTCGTAAGCGTTGCCGAACAATTCGAATCTGCCGCTGAAAGCCGTGTAGTTGCCCGCGAACTCGGCCGTCGAGGACTGGGCGGGATCGATGAAGGGCTGGTTGGCAGCGCGGCCGGGGTAGTCCTTGGCGAGCACGAAGATGGCCTCCGTGCCGGTCTCCATCGAGACCCAGTAGTCAACGGCTGAAACGAGAAGTGAATGGAACGAAGTGCTGCAAGAGGCTTACGAGGCGTTCCAATGGTGATGAGCGTGAGGATCGGAGCCGCCGGGTAGGACGGAACGTAGTTCTGGATGGATGGAAAGCAGATTACTCCGCACTCGTCCCTCTCGCCCACCTTGTGCGTCTTCCGCATCGCCTGATGATGCGCGCGGAGATCGCCGGCCGTCCATCGCCGCTGTTTGCCGCGCACGACCAGCGGCTGTTGATGAGTGGCGTCTACGACCGAGAGGACGGAGAAGAAGAGCAGGAGAGCTTTCATCTCGCCCGAAGTCGAATGATGGCGAAGAGAAGGCTGTTCTCCTTTTTATAGGAGTGTATCGCCCGAGACCGCAGTTTCGCTTCGAGCCCCGCCTTGTGTGAACGCGAAAAAGGAGCAAAAACACAGCTCGGATCATTTGGTTGGGCGTGTCCTCTTGTAATTACGGACCCTTTTAGGAGACCCCCCGATAGATCGTTTGGGCGTGAGTCCGTGCAGCTTATCGACGCCCATTTCAACGCTCTCTGCCGCTTATCTCTGCTATTCACGGGTGTTGATCGGTGGCGTTAATTAAAGCGGAAACATCCGAGAGTTCAGCATGGGCGTTGCCCCGTCCGTTTGTTCATTACGGCGGTCGTTCGTTCGTTCGAGCTGGCATTCAGACAGAGCACAGAAATATTTGTGAATTGGATTGTGGACTGCTTTCTACTGACTCAACGACTCGTAAAGCAAATGTTGCTCTCCGCGGTATCAAGCCGCTCCGATCCTCACGATCTCCTACATGGCCAATGCAAAGCGGGCTGGAAGTGAGTGCCTCCTCACAACGAACTCCCCCGGCCGTAACGCTTCCATCAATCAGCCCTCTTTTCTGTCCAGTCCTCGAATTCAAAGCCGTTCGCGAGCCTCAAAGATTCATTGAACGAGGCGTTGATCTCAGCTTCCTCTCCACCAACTGGCTGCCCGCCTGCTTATTTAATTGAATCAAAAACTCGGACAATCGCGACAACAAACAGCAACGAAATGACCAAACAAGCTAAAAGAATTACTCGAATCAACGAACATCAATGTTCTCCTCTGCTAGTCGTCGAGGACGATCACTTCCGGCGACTGCCGTTGGTTCTTCGGGCGACGGCTTTCCGCTCCTTCGCCGCCCGGCTGTCGGCAGGCGGCCAGGAGGGTCGGCAGTTGGACGAAGGCGGCCACCGAGCGGACGGCTTCGCGCTGGATCTCGCGGAAGTTCGTGCCGATCGCGCGCAGCTTCTTCAATTGGGCCTGGAAGGAACGAAAGGGAGTGGAAGGCGGCAAGGGAGGACTCACTTCTTCCAGCAGAATCGCCTCCCGCCGGTCCTGATCGAAGCGGCAGCGACGGAGGCCGTGGAACCCGTGTTCGTGCACCCGCCGCTTCTTCATGGTCGGCGTTCGAATGCCGCACAGGGCGCACTGCCAGCCGGTCTTCAGCGAGTGGCCGCCCACGTGCTTGCCGAAGTGTCTGGTGCCGATCGAGAGGTCGCACGTGGGGCAGATGCGCTGAAACACGCACGATCAGTCCGGTCGGTCTTCCGTCCACTCACCATCGCCGTGTTCTTCGGTTGGGACGTGCGGAAGTCTTCGGAAGCCTCTCCTTCTTCTTCCTTTTCCTCCTCTTCGCTCTCGCTCTCGAACACCGAAGATTGGCGAACGTTCTCGCCTTCGACGGGTTGGGACTGAAAGAAGGGAGTTAAATGAAAGGAACGATTGTTCGTTCAAACCTTCGAACTCGTGGCCTCTCGCGATCGAAGGCGAACGCGCCATTCGGTGGCCTCCTCACCACCCGGATTCTCCTCGAGATCGCCGCTCTGCGCACTGGAGAGCTGCACGCGGGGAGCGTCGTGAACAGGCGACTGCCGGCCACTCACCGCCGACGGCTCGCCGTTCGGTCGAGCGGCCGCTTTTTCCGCGGGGTTGCCGGCCGGTACGGCGAGGGAACGAGTGGCCAGCTTGCGAATTTTCGGACTGCTCGGCTTGATCGACATCGAAGTCTCCTCTTCGTCCTGAAGCAAACCAACACATGGAAATTGTGGTAGCGGTCTCACCTCATCACTCGCGAACAGCTCTCGTCGGACGAAGGGCTGTACGGGCAACACGCGCCGGTCTCTCTTCTGCGCCTTCTCTGCGGGCATTTCGCTTACAATCAGCGAATCCTTGACGGCCGTCTGTTCGGTTGACTGCGGAAGCTTCTCGGCGGCGATCGGCCGTTCACACTCGGCGGCCGGGATCTGGAACGAGCGGTCAGAAAGAAGGCAGTTGTTCCTCCACCCACCTGCGACTTTCGTGGCCGCAACGTCTTGAGCATGTGGGCGTGGAGTTCGTCGGCCGTCGCTTCGCCGTTCGCGGCGGAGAGCGACGGGCGGGCGGCGAGTTGAGTGGCCACCAGTCGGCAGCCAACGTTCACCAGGCAGGAGAGCTGATGCTGGAAGCGAGAGAATTGAGAGCAGCGAGCTTTCCCACGCACCTTTGTGACCCGAACGGCCTCCTTCCGCTCAAGATCGGCCGGGTGTCGCTCGAGGCGGTGCACGTTCTGCTCGTGGCGGTTGCGATCGCGGAGCGCGTGCGCGAACCGCACGTCGCACACAGAGCACTGCCAGCCGGCGGCGAGGAGGTGCCCGAAGGCGTGCTGCCGGAGGCGGAGGCTGTCGCGGCAGACGAGTTCGCAGTCCGGGCACACGAACTGAAAACGGAGAAATTTCGCGGAAATGAGCGATCAAACAAACCTCTCGCTTTTTTCCGTTCGAACGGGCGGGATCCTCGGAATTTTGCGGCAGATCCGCAGAAGAATCGGGCGTTTCCATCGCGAACAAACGAAGAAATTCGGAGCAAAAGAAACGGAAAGCGCTGCCCGTCTGCAGAAACCGCAAAAGCAGACGTGGCGGACAGGCAGCCCGCCGCTTTCTTCGCTCGATCGCGCCCTCGCCGCCGCCAACCGGTCGCCGGCGCTTGCCGATCGCTCTTTTGTGGAGCAAGGTGGCGGTTTCTCATCGCTTGTGTGTCACGAGCGAGCAGCGCGCGCGACCGGCAAGTGTGTGCGTTCTCTGAACGAATACTCGCGAGCAGCGCGATAAGCGAAAACACCTCAAGCTAACTCGTGCTTTCATTCAGAAGCCGTTTATTCCTTCCTTCCTTACGGAAGCACTCCTTTCCCGCCGCCCGGTTGTTCGCCGAGTTCGTCGTTCCCGCATTGCCGCCCGAACTGCTCGCATTCGAGACGCGGAAGGAGCGTCGGAGGATGACGACGTTGTACAAAAGAGCGGTCGTCAGAGCGTCAAAAGAAGCGAACGCCTGCAAGAAGAAGAGTACGAATGTGGGCGGGCCTTTTCTCTCCTCACCACAGGGTACGGGCCAAAGGGCGCCTGATCGACGCCGGCCGCGTTCAGCGCGGAGTACGTGGCGGCGGGCAGGAGGTCGAAGAGCAGCTCGGTGGCCACCGCGAGGCAGGCGATCGTGTGATTCTTCCGCTGATTCCGCTCGTTCCCGCCGGCGAACAGTTGGCGGTGGACGGCGAACTTGTACACGAACGTGACGCACAGCCCGAAGTTCAGCACGCCCATCACCGTTTTGATTGGCGACGAGAACCGCACGCTGAGCGGGGCCAGGCAGGTTGCCGAGAGGCACTCTGCACAAGAACGTTGGTTGAAGAGCAAAAAAGAGGAATCTACCGGTCGTTTCGGGCAACGGCGGTGCGTTCAGCGGGTAAATCGAGAGAAAAGCGACGCCGCAGAAGACGACGGCAGTTCTGGTCAACCAGACGGGAATCAAGCGGCGGCGGAACGAGTTGACCGCAAAATGGATCACGAGAATCCGGTCGAGCAGTAGGAACGCAAAAGAGACCGTCAGCACGACCATCGAGGCCAACGCAAGAGCACTCGTCCAGAATATGGGCAGTGTTGGATAGGGGCCTACGGACGGACGTTCTCGTTCCGCTGATCGCTCACCAACTTTCTTCCTGCGTGACGTACAGCAAGTAGGCGGCGTAAACGAAGCAGCAGACGCTCGCGGAGATCCAACACACAATGTTCACCACCAAATGCGGTGAGGGTTCCTGTTTGTCCGAGGAGCACCGCAGACGGAAGAAGAGGAAAAGGTGGAGGACGGCGGCGACGCTCATCAACGCTGCAACCACCACGCACTGCCACCACACCAACGGAGCCAACATCGTCGATGAGAATGCGAACAGGTGGACGTGTATTGCGCGTTGTTTCGCTACTCAACATTCGATTGTATCTGACGAGTCCGCCTTTGTGTCGAACCAGCGAATAGTGCGTACAATTCGAAAGACTCCGCGTATTCCTGGTAAGCATTTTGTAGTCGGCAAGAAGGCAAACACGTAGCCAACTGGACTCGGTGATTGGTTTCGCATACATGTGACTTTCTGGGAACATTCCGAATGTTCCAACCATCCTACAAATTTTCGCTTTTTGTTGCTCGTCGAACTGACTGACGAATTCGGAAGTCACACGGGCGTTTCGAGTGACGTCGAGCGGTGCGGATCCCGCCGAGTGATTCCTGCGCGTGAGTGAAAACGAGTGGTCGGCCGCCGTTCGCACGATCAACGGCTTCTTGCCTAAATTCAACCCTCGTTTATGGCCCACCGCGAGTCGAGGATCAGCAGGCGGCAGAAGCTCTCGATTGCCGTTTGTGCTTCGAGCCTAGTCGTCGTGTTCCTCTGGTTTGCCTACGAGCGCCGTATTGAATACGCCCCTCCTCTTTCTTTTCTAAGTTTTCCACTTGTCTACATCGTGTGGCTGAACGGGAGCCGCTTGTGTGTGCTCGTTCTCCACCGCAAACACCCGCTCCTGCCCTCCAACCACGCTCGACTTCGCGGTCGAGCGGGCGCGCAACGAGACGCGGCGGGCGGCTTTCGGTCGTTGCGTTCGGCGACGACCACGCTCTCGTGGGGCAACTGACGGACCAGCCGGGAGTGAGCGGCGAACGGGAAGCCGGCGGTTGTGGAAGTTGACGGAAAAGACGACCAAACGGGCGTCCAGCGTCGTTTGCTGCGCCCAGCGGCAGTCGATGGCTTTCATTGACCGCTTCTCCCTGCTTTCAAAACGAGTACGCGGAGTTCTTGTAATATTTTTGTGAAACACGAACCTCAATCGCTTGCAATGAAAGTCGATGAAAAGACCCGCTTTCATGATTATGGATGACCTCGGACGGAGAGAAGACACAAACAAACGTCTCCTCACTTCATCGAAATGCAGTTCTTTCTCTTTTTTTTCGTTCTTTCTTCTATCGTGTTCACATCGACGACCGCTATGCTTCGAGACCCGAATGACGACGACTGCAAAACTTGCGGGAAGTACTGCGCGTACGTGAAGAAGGCCGTCGGGAGGAAGCCGCTCACCACACTGGTGTTCTTCAAAGCGGCCGTTGTGAGTCCAAAGGATTGATTGATGGATTACGCGAACCAACCCGCTTGCAGAAAATGTGCAGGAAGTTCATGGAGAAGACCGAAAACGAGTGCGAGAAGTGGGTGATCCTCAGCATCGGGCCCGACGGCTTCGCGGACATCCACGAGCAGTACGTGAAGGACCGGAAGAGGATCGTCTGCAAGCACCAATGCCGCGCCCTGCACTACTGCCCGGCGCTGATCGCTTGATCGAAACAACTGGCTATTTATTCAATTAAACGTGGACAAAGGTTAAGAGCGGCTGTGAACGGACTGCCGTCGCGCGTTCAGAGGTTGACAGCGGCGCGGAAGACGACGACCGCCGAGAAGAGCGAGAAGCCGAAGAGCAGCGGGATGGCGACCCAAAGCAGGAAGAAGTGGTGGTCGTGGGTGAGCGCGCGGTCGGCGGCGAACAGGTGCCACGCCATCGGGAGCGCCACAAGCATTTGGAGCGTCTGGAAGCGGGGGAGTGAACGAAACAAAGAAAAGCCGCTCACCATCATCGTGACGAAAAGGACGTAGCTGAACGTCTTCCACTGGGCGGGCCCGAACACGCCCAGCAGGTCGATCGCGGCGGCGGCGAGCAGCGCGAGGACGAAGACGGCGAGGTGCCCGTTCGCGCCCGGCGGCGTCTCCAGCGAGCGGAAGAACGTCGCGATCACGAGGAAGCAGACGAGGACCAAGTGGGCGGTGATGAGCGGTTTGACCGCTCGCTGGAAGAACCGAGTGATTGAAGTGTGCGGAAGGAAGGACTCACGTGAACCGGAAGGCGGAAGATCGTGTCCTTTCCAAGGAACTCCGAGCACCACGTGCCCATCTCGCGGTAAGCCATTCGTCAAGAGCGAGAACGAGCGGGCAGAACTGAAAGCAAAACGCAAGTGAAATGAGAGCGGACAAAATAAAGGGGAATACGGCGGCCCCGCCGGACGACGCGTATGGCGCATGGCGCCCGCTTTCGCAACCGATCGCGATCGGCCGCCGATGCGAGCGGGCGGCAAGTGGGCGAGAGGCAGAAAGACGAGCAAGCGGAGGACGGCCTGCGGACTGCCGACCGCCCGGTCGGCCCGAGCGGCTCGGTCGTCGTTCTTTTCGATTCAAATCGAAGGGATTGGCGCGAATGATGTCACCGATCCGGTTGACTAACTAAACAGAAAGAAAGCCGAGAACAAAGCGCCCACACGATAAATCGGACGCCCATCTCGAACAGGTGATTTCCGAACGAAAGAAGGTCAACGCCGTCCAACGATTTGTGTGAACCGGCGATCCGATCGCTCGCCTGTTTACAACGAAAAGCCTTCCGTTTTGCGCCGACTTTCCGCTCGGCGGCCCGTTCGCCCCGCTTGCCGCCGACCGACCGGCCGCCCGGCTTTTCTGCCCGCTTCCTCCGAACGGCCGCAATCGCAAAGCGCGGGAGCGAAAAGAGTTCGATGACTAATCGTTCGCTCACGACTTTGTTGAATGTTTTGGACGAAATTGTTCGCCTACATCGAACTGTTCTGTTTATCCCTTCGTAAGGCGGGACCCTGTGTGCGTCTGTCTGTCCCACTTGCCCCCTCAACTTTTTAGCCGTTGCTCCGATCGAACTGAAATTTTTTCTGGCTAGAGGAAGTCGCATGCGCGAAGTCCGAAAATGTGCATTTCGACCGTCGGCAGGCACGTTCAACGTTCCGTGCCGACGTTCCGCGCCGTACCGTTTTTCGTGCACGGCCGAATTCACCCGCCCTGTGGACGAAAAGATGCGCCTTGAAACAAGGAACATTTCATAAGTTGACGACATCGTCAGAAAGTGTTGTTGAAGAAAGTTGTGGTCGACTAAAGTCGAAAGGTCGGGGCGGGAAATCGAAGAGGTCTGCACTCAAAGGCGCCGTTCTCGGCTCTCCGAATTTTATTCAACAAACCCTACAAAATAAGGCTAGAAAAAGGTCTTGCGCATCTTTTGCAGCCGGTTTTGTGGCGATTCGACTAAACAAAAAAACGTATAAATCGGAGAAAAATTGTGTGTCGATTGGAAAACTTCGGCGAATTTCAATTGCGTCGTTCTTTTTGCATACGAGACTTCATGACATGAATATGGGCGCATTCGAAAGCGCAAAACACGGGCTTTCCAGCGTGTTGCATGTTGTGTTTGTTCTTGGCCCACTTGGCCACTGCGACACGCGCGAAGGAGACCGCTGTTATCGCACAAACACCGGGCGGGTTTGAAAATGAGCGGACAAAATCTTTTGAAACGTGGCAGAAATGTCGAGCATAAAGTAGCCCTTCTTACCACCGTTTCAAATTTCTTAAACGGTTGATCGTCGAGGAGTAATGCATCGTTTTGTAGTGGGGTCCTGCCCCCAGCTTCGCGGTCGGTTTCTCCGGGCGCTGCAACCACCACTCACTTTTTACGCTTGCTAGGATCCAAAACAGCCTGCTAGACGTTGGTTGCGCGTGGTAGGTAGCATTGTGCGCGCTGTTGTACTTAAAGACTGCATTCTCCTGCGGCTTTCGCGGTTTGGATCGGTTTTCCATGGAACCGTCAGAGCGTAATGGACGGTCAAAGTCGTTTCTGCTGAGTAGCGGCCCGTTCGCCATACTTTCATTAAACTTGAACGTTAGTGAAACACGACTCGGCGTTAACCCGTTGCGACGAGCACGTGGTTTGCCGAACGAAGTCGACAAAAGGATTCGATACGCACCAGTCTAACGACTCCCCCAGCTGGGGACGGCGCGAAGCGCCGTCACGGGCTGGTTCAATCGAAACCAAACGTTACAAACGATGAAAAGGATGAAAACGAAGGAGCTCCACAAACTGTCGGCAGCCGTGTAGCGCAAGAGTTCGTCGTTGTCTAATCGTCGTCGATCGCGCGGATGAAGACCACCGCCGCGAAAAGCGTGTAGACGAACGACAGCAAACAGGCGACAAAAACGACGCCCTCGATGAGGCCAAAAGCGGGCGTTTGCTCCAGCTTGAAGAGATCGAAGATGAAGCCGAGCGACAAGTCCATTTGAAAAGCCTGAAAGCAGCAATCAAACAACGAATAGAAAAGAAAGAACTCACCATCATCTTCATGAAGAACGCGTAACCGAGGTCCTTCAAACAACCCCATCCCCACATGCACAACAAGTCGATCACGCCGACGACCAGCAAGATCACCGAAATGGCGATGAGGTGCTCGGTGTCGTCTTTGAAGACTTGCAGCCAGCGGACGAAGCCGCCCACGTACAGAAGGACGGCACTCGCCAGATGGACGGCGGCGAGCAGGTTGGTTGCCACCTGAACGAAACGATTGTATGGGTGAGCGGAAAAAAGGAACTCACGTGAACGTCGACGCCAAAGATCGTCTTCTTTTCGAAGAACGCCGTCAACTTGGAGCACATTCCGGCGGTCGTCGTTTGCCGAAGGCAGGAGCAAGTGGGCGGGGCTGAAAGAAAGCAAAGCGTGACTGAAAATCCGGACGAATTGGAGAGAATCCGCCCGCATTCGCCGCCGCCACCGCCGTCTTTCGCAAGCGATCGGCCGGCCGCCCGAACGCCGTCGAGACGAACAGACGGCAGGCCGAGAGAGGAGAGAAGTGAGCGGAGACGGGCTCCCGAATGGGAGTTTGCGGACTGCTGCCGCGTCCGCCGGCTCTGCCCCGCCGGTCGGGCCGCACGGCGTTCTTTTTTTCAAAACGAAGGAAGCGGCGCGAAAGTCGAGGGCCGGTGGAAATGTTCGAGTGAGCGGAGCGGGCGGGGTAGCCGCTTCTGACAAGTCCACTTGTCCGTCCCACAACAACGAGAGATCAGAGGTCGTTAGCTCGAACGAACGCCGTCGACTGACCGCTCACTACTTGCTGGCGACTGCTGCATTCCGTCCGAATTGCGTAAACACAAAGCGGGCATTGTTTACAGCTCTTTTGCCACCCATTCGAATTCCAGCGAATAGGGAGAGCGTCTGTCCAATAGCTCATTTCTTTTCGCTCGCAGACCGCGCGCGCTGCGGCTGCTTTCCTCTTGCTGTCTGTCTCCGTTGCGGGCCGCTTGTAATCGCTGTTTGTTTCTCCCGTTTGCCCCCCTGATCGCGCAGGTCTTCTTTCGGTTTCGCTCATCCGCGCACTCATTCAGGCAACCCACGTGCGCGCGATGTCCCTCTGCAAGCACCTTCCGAACGGAACGACGCTCATCATGTGGCGCGTGGGCGGCTTCGACGAGAAGTGGCGTGCGGCCATCTGCGGAGACCAGTGGTGCTCGGATCTCTTCACGACGAACCTGGACAGCAACCCGCAGTGCTGCTTCCTGTTCCGGCCGGCCGTCCAGCCAGTCGCCTACTCGTTGCGGCACCGTCGCCTCGATCGGACGACGAGCACGAACGAGTGCGTGAAGGTTTTCTTCATCGACACCAAGCCGCCGATGGAGTGTTCGTTCTGGATGGAGAACGACGACGGAGAACTCATCGTTCAGAAATGTGATGTTTGAATCCACACCAGTCCTTCATCACCGCTTTCAGAACGCGTCAAAGACACCACCTTCCGCCTGCACCCCGAATCCATTCGGTGCGTGGCCAGAAGGTCGTCAACATCTGCTGCGAGCTCCGAACGCCCGGCCCCGGAGACGGCAGCGAGTCGAGCGTCGAACGGAACGGTGAGGTCCGAACGATCGACCGCTCGACAGCTCCGACGGGATTCCAATGGAAGACGAAGTACTGGACCGCCTACATCGGCGATCGGGACAACGTCGTTTTCGCGGTCACCGGGACGGAGCAGAAGTTCTCGCTGTCTTCTTCCCACGACTTGTCCTCGTGCTGGATGGAGAATGGGGGCGTGGCGTTCGCGGACACTTTCCACTACGAGTTCTGGATGGAGAACGCCAGTGGAGAGCAAACGCACAAGACCGGTTCGTTCTTGCGTTCTTTTTCCTCTCATCGTTCGAACCTGCAGAAGGAATCCTGAAGCTGCGCAAAGACGAGACGTTCGAACTGGGACGCTTCGACAGCGCCGAGCGAGCGTCGTTCTTCACGAATGGATACGCGCTGGGACGCCTGAAGTCCTACCCGCTCCGCAAGTCGCCTTTGTCGTCGGCGTGCGGCGACCAAGAGGCGACCACAACGAGCCGTCTTCTCCAGTTCATCACCGCGCACTTCAACGGCGAGAAGTACGGCGACGTTCGCGTCATTGTGAAGGGCGGCACCGTCTTCCACGTAAGCCGCTTCTTCCTCTTCTCATCTCAACTCCGTCTGTTTGCAGGTGATCAAGGCCGTTCTGTGTGCCCAGTCGGACGTGTTCGAGCGGATGTTCGACCGCAAGGACACAAAGGAGAGCGTCGAGAAGAAGATCGAAATGGACGACCTGGAGCCCGCTGTGGTCGAGACGATGCTCCGCTGGATGCACACGGGCAAGGTCGAGGGCCTGCGCGAGATGGACGCCGTCCTCTACGTTGTCGCGAATGCGCGAGGACGAAACTGGACGAGACCGAGGGCGCCTTGCGGAGTGATCGGCCCGCCGTTCTGTGGTCGTAAGACCTTGAAGCCAAGTGAAATCTCGATCTATTCTCTCCGTTCATGCCCCACGTTAACCCGTTTCTTTCTTTCTTTCTTTCCGTTCATGGAGCCCGTGAATCCTCGCCGTCCCTCTTTGTTCTTCCTTTCGACTTCTGCCGATCCGCCGCCGCTCTGCTCGTGCCCGAGTCTTTCTTCTCGCCCTCCCCCAGGGGTTATAGAGAGGAGTGCGCCCGTCCCGGAGAACGCACTACCGACTCCCCCGAGTCGCTGGTCACCTTCCTGGATTATGATCAATTGCGGCGACCTCTCGGCTTTCTCCTCGTCCAAGTGGCCGAGCGAGCGGCGTGCGGCGATCGCGCCTTCTCATCTCCCACCCCTCGCCGCCTTCCTTTTGTTCCCGCCTGTTGTTTTGCCCCGATCGAACCGCCGCCCGACGGCCGCCCTTTTTATCTTTCGCCCACTCGCGCCGACCGGCCGACCGCCCCCGCCGCCCCACTATTAAAGCGGCCTTCCGCTCCCTTTCGGGGCTCACTGCTCACTGCGGGTGCACTGCGGGCTCACTGCGGGCTTCGCTTCATTCACTTCGCTCCCCACCCACCTTCGTGCGGCTCGTCCGCTGTTTGTTGTGTGTTCGAGTGGAACAATAAACCTCTCTCTTCTCGATCGCGTTCGGCCTTCGACTCCAGAGGAATCTCCCTCTTCCCCGATCCATTCGATTGGCCATCGATCCTCCCGCCGAAAGGCTGGGATTCGACAACGTCGCCGCCGACCGCTACCACCTGACGGGACTCCAGGTGGGCGAGAAGCCGTTGAACGCTCTCATCCTCTCTCTTGCAGGAGTTGTGCGTGGAGAGCATGGCGGCCAACTTCTCTCCCGACAGCATCTTCGACTACCTTCAGCTCGCGTTCACGTACGACAACCTGCCGACCTTCAAGCAGGAGACGATCGCCTACGCCGTCCGCAATCTCGACGCGGTCATGAGCAACGAGCAGTGGAAGCCGTTCATCGCCGCCCACCTGGAGATCGTGGAGGAGCTGCTCCGCGCCAAGTGATCCGATCGCTCCGAATGACCACCACGTGTTCTCTTTATTCATCTGCGAGTTGTGCTTTGTTGCCGTAGTTGTTAAGGAATAAACCAAAAGAAACGACTTTCGAAGGCATCACTCAATAATCCAGTTGAAACTACGGGGCGCCTGGCGGGCGCCTCGATTTTCGCTCGAGTCGCGGTCAAAAGACCCGTGCGTCCCTCGCTTCTTCGCATCGGCTTCCACGACTTCCCGCAAGACTCTTCCACATGCGCCACAGCATGGTGGGGGATCAACGCCATTCGAAAGGTCTTGCAAGCAAAAGGCAACTCCAACACGTTTTTAATCGCGTTGGGGTCGAAAGAAAGCGTAATAGCCGTCCGCAAAGCGACGAGTTTCCCTGCGTTCTCCGCCGAAAGTTCAAATGAAGCACACAATTGATGTTTATGTTTGCTTTACGTTACAAACTACAAAACAAGTCGGCGAGTGCAGCGAACACGTAAGTTCCTTGATTTCCAACTGAACGACAAACTCTTCTTTTTGTTGAAATGAAATCAAAGCTTGAAGAAGGGTTGAATAAGCACGTCCACAACAGGCAAAGCGCACGAGTGCCACTTGATAAGAATTTGGTCGATAATCAGCTGACTGCGGCTGCCTTCCTTCCCGCTTGTTTGTTTGCCGTTCGGTTGGGCGGCGATCAGACGGCGGTCGGGTCCAAGTGAAGCGGCGGGGGTCACCGGGCGCCTTTTCTTTCCGCTCACTTCTTTCCGTTGCTCCTTCCATTTGATTTTACTCATTCTCGTCTAAGGGATGCGGATTTCTGAGCGTGTGGACCTCGAAGAGAAGATCGGCGGCTCGTCGTTCACGATCGGCTGGCTGCTGGAGAAGCTGGAGGCGAACTGCGAGGAGTTCGGGCGAGTGGCCGGCGAGCACGAGCTGCAGGCGGTGAGTCCCCCGCCGACTGGCCGCACTCTCCGCTCGCTGCAGGTGGGCGTCGAGTTGATCAGCGAGGGGATGGGCTTCCTGTCGTCCGTCTTCCGCTGCCGGCTGGAGTTCGCGGGCGAGCGGGAGCTCTCGGTGTGCCTGAAGCTGCCGAGCGGCCGCAAGATCGAGGAGATCGTCCAAGACGAGCGGCAGGTGGGCGAGTTGGCGCGCGTGCACGACCGCGAGTGCGCCTTCTACGCGACCTTCCGCGAGGTGCCCGGCCTGCGGAAGCCGCGCGTCTTCTCGCTGCAGCCGCTCGGCGACGCGCGCCACCCGTCGGCCGCCCACCTGCTGATGGAATTCGCGGACGGCGCCGCCAACCTGCCGCTCGACCGCTCGTTCACGCCCGCCCTGCTGCGGGAGTGCGCGCGGCAGATGGCCCGCCTGCACAGCTTCTCGCTCCAACACCCGCACCTGTGGGCCGCCGGCTTCGAGCCCATGGACTGGGGCAGGAAAGAAGAAGGCGAGAAGGACGCGTTCGGCGAAATGCAGCAGCAGATCAACGCCAAGCTGGAGGAACACGGCGGCAGTTCGTTCTCCCCGCTGCTCCCACTCGCTTCCTCGTCGTTTGCAGAGGAGCTGGCCGAAGCGATCGCCCGACTGGACCCCGTGGCCGCCCATCTCAACTTCTTCCACTTCTGCACGTTCCAGAGCCATCTGCAAGCCGGTAGTCCTCCCCCTCCTTCCTTTTCCTGATTGCTTGCAGGCGTGTGCCCCGTGCTCGTCCACGGCGACCTGTGGGGCAACAACGTGATGGTGCGGACGGAGCGGGCGGCCGACGGGGAGCTCCGCTTCACCGACGAGATCCGCACGATAATCGACTGGCAGCTGGCGTCCAAAGGTGCGTTTTGGTTTCTTCCTCCTTTCATCCGGCTGCAGGCAACCCGGCCTTCGACCTCGTGCGCCTTCTGGTGCTGAACACGGACGCGGAGGTGCGGCGCGAGTGCGAAGAGGCCGTCTTGCGCGAGTACTTCGAGGCGCTCCGCGAAGCGCTGCGGCCGGCCGAGGCGCCGTTCGACTTCGAGCGGCTGTGGCGCGCCTCGCGGCCGCTCGTCCTTCTGCACACGCTGATGGGCGCCTTCCTCGTCGCCTTCCACTTCCAGAGCGACCGGCAGCGCGCCGAGCGGCCGCACTTCTGCCGACGCCTCCGCGCGGCCGCCGACGACGCCGCCGCCGTCATGCGCGAGTTCGCCCACGAGTGGCGACTCGACGAGCGGTGATCGCGTGGATCAATGGATAGAAGTGTGTGCGTTGGATAAACAAATGAGCTTTTCTGTCTCTGTTGTGTGTTCAACTGGAAAGGTCGGAAGTTCCAAAATTTCTTGCTTTAGCCACTCTGAGGGCAGGAAGCACGAACTAACCTCAAATTTGGGTCAATAAATTGGCGAAAGCGACGAGCGGCGGGAGGTCATGCGCTCGTGAGGGCGAGCGGTCGATAAGACCGCCCTTTGACCGGGTCGCTCTCGTCGCTTGCGTGGTTTCTGCGGCCCACACTCCTTTCGCGTTGGGGAAGCGGACGAAACAAAGAGCAGGCGGACAGACGCGCAGGCTGTGCCTTCCTGCTCGCCGCAGAACGCAACAGAAAGCGCTCGCGGTCATTCCGTCCAAGCGGTCGACCACGCGGCCTCCACTCGTCCATTCGTCCAACCGGGTTTCTTCCGCTCGCTCCACTCACTTTCGTGCGGGAATGAGCAAGAAGAAGGACGACCGCAATGTCGTGGACAAACGGCTCACGATCAACCCCCGCCAGACGGATTTCTTCGACGTTCAACGGATTCGTGCCCGTCTCCGATCGTGTGGGCTTCAAGCACGAGTTCGCGCACTCGGACGACTTCGAACCGAAGCTGCTCGCCGTCAACTACCACCTGCACGAAATTCGGTTCGTTCTTGCATTGCCGTGCCTTTCATTCATCTACCGGTAGTCGTTTAGCACCCTTGAGCCGACGCAATCGCTCGTGCAGGTGCTTGAAGAGCTGCGATGGACGAAGGAACGAGCGCCGAAGTTCCTGCCGCTGACGGAAACACGCGGTTTGTTTTTGGTCGCTCGTCCCGCACCCGCCTTGCAACGACGCGTCTTCCTCGTGGATTTGGACTTCGAGAGCGCCGCCTACCGCGTTCGTCGGCCGGAGGGCGGCCGGTCGACCGAAGTGGACGGCGAGTGGGCGCAACGGGTGACCGCCGACGGCCGCGTGGTCGCCTTCTTCGACAACTCGTCGCTTTCGTTCTACGAGTTCGACGAGTCCTTTTCGACCTTCCGGCTGCTGGCGACCCCGCCCGTTGGCCGCGACGTCCTCCGCTCGGACTTCCATCGGAGTGCCGGCCGGCTGTTCTACTTCGCGCGCGACCGTTCGCTCACCGACCGGCAGGCGCTCCAGAAAGCGATGTCTTTGCTTCACTTCTTTGACCTGCACACTGGCGAGCACGAGGTGCAGCCCGTGGGCTCGCCTCCCCGATCTCTGGAGAGCGCAGCCGGGAGTGCAGAGGTTTCGTTTGGTTCCACGTGAGCGGCCGGTGGTTGGACGCGCGCTTCTTTGCGCACGTCACCGTCCATTACAAGAAGGGCGTTTGGTTCGGTAGGTGAGGGGAAGGCGAACGATCACGGGAGCTCGATTGCAGACGGCGCAGACTGGTTCGACCTCTTCCTCTGTCGCTTCGATTTGGCCGCCCGCTTGTGGTCCGAAGGCACCGTTTGTCTCCAGCCGCGTCCTCGACTCCAGCGGCCTTCCGTCGTCGAGTGCACGGACCTTCGACTGGAGGGCTGCTTGACGTTCTGGGTGACCAAAGGAGGAGCGGGGCAAACGAACACGCCCGACCGCTTCGGTTCTTCGATCGCCGTGTGAGTTCCTTTATTGTTTTAGTCCACATTGTGTACCTTTTGCAGAAAGCCACTTCGCTTGCACCAGCTGGCCGTCGAGCAGGTTGCCGCGGACGTGCGGAAAAAGACGCACAAGCGGCGCCGCCAACTCCCTCCTTTCATTCGGACGCTCTTGCTTTGTCGATCTGTTGACTGCTTGTTGTGCGAATAAACCAACTGTTGTCCAAACTGCACGCTGCACGACCAACAGGGTCGTCGAAGAATGCGAGCAACAAGAGGAGGAGCGATCCCACCAATAATTGCCGTGTGTACGTCTGGATTCTCGCTCACACTCTCCTCTACACAGTGGTTTATTGAGGGGTCCAATAAGTTTCTTTCTCCACCGCATCTGATGCAAATTCGCTCTTCGTGGCCGTCCCGATGGTCGAGTGGAGAAATGAGAGGATTTGCACGGCAGTCTTCGTCATTCGCCACTGCACTACGCGTGTCTTCACGGGACAAGAATTTGCATCATAAAGCGTCGGGAAAGAAACTTATCGGACACCTCAATATGCAACAAAATACAAGCTTTCAACGGCAACCAACAAAAGTGATCCGGTTGCTGTCCGCCTGCTCGACAGCGGGGACTGGAATCTCTGCGATCGTTCGTTTGATGCCCACCGAAACTCACGGTCTTCTTCTCTCCCAATGATCAAGACAGAAGACGTGGACAGAGAGATCACTGCTTCGATCACTTGAGCACAAGAGAACGGAGGACCGACCGCTCACAGTCGATCGTCGAGGAAGCGGCTGTTCGGTTTGGCGAACAGCCGGAAGTGGTGGCCGTCGGCCGACCGAAAGGCGCCCGCCCAGTGGCCGTCCAAATCGGCTGCATTCCACTCGGCGGACGGCAGGCGGAGGATCAAGAGCGAGACGGTGGGCGCCGACGTCCAGACGCGAATCGGCCGCATTTCGAATTGCTCTCCGCACTGCAAGCAGGAGGACACAGGAGTATGTGGACAGAAGAGACTCACGTGTTTGAGGTCGTAAAAGATGATCTTTGACTTCTTTGCCAGCGCTTCCATTATGCTCAGCGTTTGCTGTTGTTCGCCCAGTAGTGCATGTGCGTTCCAAGCGCGGGAGCTCTCAGATTCGAATCGAATGCGCAAGCCGCGTTCTCCTTGCGTTCGGTGGGAAAGCAGGCAGCCGGGCGCGGTGGGCGGCGTGGTCAACGCAAAGGAGGTCAACGAACGAAAGGTCGGCATTCGCTCGAGTTCTCGCTCAACCGCTCACTTCGTCCCTGCCGCCTGCCCCAACTGGTGGCTCGCTGATCGCAGTAAGTCCGCCGGTTTCCACTTTATCCTTCAAACATCTCTTGCAGCTTTCTCCAAGATGTCCGTCGAGTGCATCCCCACCTCCGACGCGTCGTCCACCATCTGCCGCTGGACGCTGGACGATTTCGCCCGCCGCTGCCGCTCGGTCGTTCACGCGGACCGCCGGCGGGACCACTGGGTGAGCGACGAGTGTCTGGAGTTTGAGGACGCCGAGCGGGGGCTCGTCCGCTTCTTCCTCGCCTTCGAGCCGCCGGCCCCCGAGCAGCGCGAGAAGTTGGCGGCCGCCGGCGTGAAGACGGTGGCCGTCGGCGACAACTCGGCGTTCGACTTCTCGGCCCGCGTTTGGCTGGAGGTGGGCGAGAGCGAGCGGATGCGGAAGCTGCAAGGTTGTTCCCCCACTC
This sequence comes from Aphelenchoides fujianensis, assembly GCA_024699865.1. NCBI lineage: Eukaryota > Metazoa > Nematoda > Chromadorea > Rhabditida > Aphelenchoididae > Aphelenchoides > Aphelenchoides fujianensis. Next base: position 768,423 of record JAMPIO010000038.1, on the reverse strand, counting down.
CCCTCTTCTCTCGAGTTGATTCCAATCGTTTAGCCGGGCAACTCCGCTTCAACCACCGCTTCGCGGCCACCTACTGTTGGGCGGGTTACGTGGGCGAGTTCCAGGACGAACCGCTCGTCCACGTGTGCTTCCAACTGCCCCGCGCCGTCCGCTCGCTGCCCACCTGCGCGCCCGAACTGAAGTGCTGGCCCATCGACGGCGACTGCTTGCCGCCGTGGAACCAAGCCGGAGAACTCGTGATCCCGCCCTTCAAGACGCCCGCCTTCCAGCTCGGAGCGTTCGGCGACGCCAAATTCCAGCTGCAGATGGACGAAATCCGTTCGGCGGCTTCTCAAGAAGCGCAGAACTTCGCCGAAGTCGACCTCCAAGTTACATCGAACGGAGCCGACGGAAAAAAGTCGGTGGACGTCCAGTGGACCACGTGGATCGAGGAAGAGAGCGGCACGCGGACGACCAAGTGGGGTTCGTTTGCCTTTGGTTGAGGGTCGATTGAAAGCTTCATTCTTTTTGCAGCCGCCGCTCACTGCTTCGACGGCCAACCGCCGGAAGATCCCTCGATCAGCCGCTCGTGCGCCTTCCTCTCCGCGCCGCCCGAACTGCGGCGAGAACTCGGCTGCCGGCAGCTCTTCCTCTGCTGCGCCCTCCGCCCGATTGAATTGAAGAGCGGAGTGGCCGTCGAGGAAGCGGGCAAATCGGAAGGAGTGGACGAGTCCGTGATCCTCGTGGATGAACGAGCGGCGACGAGTGCCCGCGACCTGCGTCTCCTGGCCGCCGCTCAACACCGCGAGCTGGCCGCCTGCCGCCGGCTGATCGACGAGCTCCAGGCCGACAAGAAGAAACTCCGCCACGTCTGCAAGAAGCAACACGCCGAGCTGAAGGCCGCCCGCGCCGACCTCCTCGCTCTCGGCGACGAACGAGCGAAGGAGATCCGCCGCCTCCGCGCGGACGTCCGCGAGCTCCGCGACGAGAACGAGTGGCTGCAGACGGAGGCCCGCAACGCGATCAACACGCAGGTCGAAATGGAGTACAAGCACGAGCGCCTCCTCCGCCACCTGAAGTACGGCGACGCGAAGAAGCGAGCGGCGAGCCGGCCGGTCGTCAAGAAGCGCTCCGAAGGAAACAGCGAGGGAGTGTACTTCGTGTTTCTTGTGCTCTTCTTCTACGTCTTCTGGCAGTACATCTCCATTGAGCCCACCTACTTTTTGGTGGAGGTTTGATCACTCGTTCTCTTGCTTGTTTTATAAACCGTTCAGCGAATAAAGACGTGTGTTTATTTCAACTGAACTCAATGCGTGGCCATCCGAAAGTTCGTGACGGGTGTGGTCGAACTCGCCGCCGCCTCATTGCGCGGCCGGTCACGCGAGAAGATGAGCACGTAGCGGTAAGCCATGGCACTCACAAGAGCGTCCGTGGACACGCACGACGGCACATACGGGCCGAGGATGGGCGTCGGGTTCCAGCCCACAAAAGCGGTGCACACGTAGAAGAGATTCGGGAGAAAATTGAGGACAATTTCGCTGAGGATGACGAGGGCCGCGAGGTTGTTGATCTAAACGCAAACGATTAACATGAGGACGTGGAAGAACGCACTCGTTGGAAGTTCGGGTTGCTCATCACGTGCGTTCGGCGGTGAGTGACGAGTTTGCGCCAAAAGACGAACGCCAGACACGCGTTGAGGGCGGCGAACCCGCAGCGGGGCACCACGGTGATCAGGCCGCGGCTCTTGGCCAGCAGGCAGATGGTCGTCGTGCAGTCTGCAGCAAATGAGTAAGAGGAGGAGAGATGGAAAGCTTGCTTGTTTCCACCGGAATGGGGCTCTCGACCACGGAGATCGCCGTGAACAGGCCGCCCATCGCGCCGAGCACGCAGAAGGCGGCCGGCGAGCGGAGGAGGCGCGCGTAGCGGGGGTAGTTGACCGGCGACTGGAACGCGACGATCCGCTCGATCATCAGGAAACCGACGGAGATCACGACTCCCACAGTGGTGGCCGAGTGGAGAGCGCCCGTGTAGAAGGCGAAGCGGCCGGAGATCCACACCGCTAAAGCAACCCTTGCGCTTCCTCTCGTTCTTCCCCGAACTCACCCTCCGCCCGTCCGAAGCGGGCGAGGAAGGCGGTGTGCAGGCAGACGGAGAACGAGGCCACACACCACGAGACCAAATTCAAAAGAAAGGTTGGCGAAAGCTGCAGGCGGAGCGGCCCGCCGATGATCGTGAACAGCAGCGAGGACTGGGAGAGGAAGGCGAAGCCCGTGCAGGCGGATTGGAAGATGTAATGATCGTAGTAGAGCAAAGGAATCTCCCAGCTCGCGTTCATTTTTAAGTTGAGCGGAAGGACGGAGAAGACGGACGAAACCCAACCGTAGACCTCCGTCTCATCCGCTTGGCCGCCGCCCCATCTTTCGGTTTGGAGGCAATAAAAAGAAGGCCGCTGTCGTGTACAAGAAGATGGAACGTGAGCAATTCGGCTACAATCGACGGTAAGCAGAAGACGAGGAAGAATATCTAATTCGTTACTAGGTGACGTCCGAGGTCAGTTGCTCCCCGATCGTTCTTGTCATCCTCTTCGTGCACTCTTAACCTTCTTAGAGACCCGTTTGTATGCGGACAGGAAAGAAGAACATTTGTTGCACCGCTCCGGAGATCGTCTACTGAGCCGAATGGAGGAGCAACGGTAGTCGCATTAGTTCGTGATCATTCGTTAGTCGTTAGTCAGTTCTGCGAACACGTGAATAAAGAGAGAGAATCGTTTACTTCTAATCACCAACACACGGCCACCGGCCGAAAGCGTTGCCTTCGGCCCGACTGTCGTTCGAGTTCGCCAGCGGCCCGAGCGGACGAGAAGGCGGGTCTCTCGCCTCTCTTCCGCCCAGTCTGTCCGCCGGCTTTCCCGCACATCAAAGAACACTCCACAAGCGAAAGGCGAACGAAGGGGGAAGAAAACGGAGGCTTCTGCTGGGGTCGTGGTTCGCGGCCAACACATTCCATCACTTTCTTTACTTGAGTAATGGGCGAAAACACGAAGCACAAAACAGAACCTGCAAAGCGAGGCGGCTTTTGACCTCACTGCACCCGCCCGCATCCGCTCGCTTTTCTGCTCACGTGTGCTTTCCGTTCCTCTCGGCTCCCTTCCAAAAAGTACGTGCACACGCCCGCCGGCCGTCCGCTTTCCGCTCTTTCCGGACGGCGGGTTTCTTTTCGGGCGGCCGGGGGAAAACGAGCAGGACGGCGAGTGGAAGCATTTGCTCGCCTTTTTCGATTTATCCAGGGTTTAGTCATTTGTTTCAATCAGTACCAACTGTTATTTAGTTTAACAAAGAACTCCAGAAGCGGTGACCGTTTTTCCCGCGAATTCTCTTGCTTTCCGCCGAGTCCACTTGTTCGCACAGGGTTCAACATCACGCAGACTTTTTTCGGGGCTAAACACACGGCGGGAGCGGCGAGCACACTCTTCCGTCTGCTTTGTTTGCTCTTCGCTCCCGCCGGGCGGCCGGCTATAAGAAGCGGGTGGAAGACGGGTGGTTTCCGTTCGATTCCTATCGTTAGATTGCAGGAAGAATGTGGCTGTGGATTCTGCTGCTGCTCGTCGGCTTGATTGCTTTCGTCTTCTTCTACTACTCGTTTTATTTGCCCCGCTTCTACCCGCCCGGCCCCCGACCTTGGCCACTTGCCGGCAACGCGATCGCCGTCTACTCGGCCGAACGCCCCGAAACGGTCCTCGCGGAGTGGAAGAAGCAGTACGGCGATGTCTTTACATTCTGGTAGGAATGGCAACCATGCGGACACCTCTCCTCCCTTCTTTTAGGGCTGGTTACATCCCAATCGTGACGGTCAACTCCCTTCCGTTGATGCAGGAGATGTTCGTGAAGGACGACCGCTTCGACGACAAGCAGACCCTCGACTCGTTCACGAAGCTCGTCCGCGGCGACACGAATTTGGGGATTATGGGCGCGTTTTCTTCAGTTTCCTTCGTGACTGAGGGGCGTTTGCAGAAGTGAGCGGCGAAAAGCATCAGGAGCAGCGACGGTTCGCCCTCCACGCACTGCGGAACTTCGGGATGTCCCGCCCGCTGATGCAGGAGCGAGTCCGTTCTCTTCGCTGCCCACTGCCTCCTTTCATTCACTTGGTTTGAGATCCTGGAAGAAGTCGGAACGCTCTGCAGCGAGCTGAACGCGGCGAGCGCCGCCGGCGTGGAGGAGCACGACGTGAAGCGGCCGATCGAGCGCGCAGTCGGCAGTGCGATCAATTCGCTCATCTGCGGCTACCGATTCGTTGACGTGCGAACTGTTCTTACTTCTTCCTTTCATTGCCCGTTTGCAGCACAAGGAAGCCGAGTTCTACAAAATGAAGGACTGCCTGAACAATCTGAATTCCGCGTTCACCTCCTTCTTCGCCTCGCTGCCCATCACCCTGCCGTTCCTCCGCAAGCTGCCCGTCTTCCGGCCCCGCTTCGAGCGGGCGGTCGGCTTCTTTCACGACATCCTCGACTTTCTGGAGCGGAACATCGAGGAGCACAAGCAGCAGAACGACTACGCGACGATGGACGAACCGCAGGACTTCATGAGCGCCTACCTGCTCGAGCAGCGGAAGCGGGAGGAGAGCGGCGAGCCCCACTTCTTTTCTCAACCCCAACTTCGGAACGTTTGCTTCGACATGTGAGTTCTCTGCTTCATTGCACTCGCCCGTCCTCCAGTTGGATCGCCGGGCAGGAAACGACGTCGATCACGATCAACTGGGCGGTCGCCTTCCTCGTCGTCCACTCCGACTTGCAGCAGCGGGTGCACGAGGAGCTCGATCGCGTGGTCGGCGGCGATCGGATGGTCGTGCAGGCGGACAAGCAGCACCTACCGCTCCTCAACGCCTGCATGATGGAGACCCAACGGAAGGCGAACATCGTCTCGTTGAACTCCCTCCGGGTTACGAAGAAGCCGGTGGAAGTCGGCGGCGTCGTGTTGCCCGTCGGCACGACCGTCACGCCTCAGATCGCGGCTCTGATGGCTGATCCCGAGGTCTTCCTCCTTATTCTTCTTCGTTCAACACTCACCGTTTAGATCTTCCCCAACCCGCAAGCCTTCGATCCGGACCGTTTCCTCGATTCGAACGGAAGCTTGAAGAAATGCGACGAGTTGCTCCCGTTTTCCATCGGCCGTCGCGCGTGCATGGGCGAGTCGCTCGCCCGAATGGAACTCTTCTTGATAATCGGCAACCTATTCCACCAATACGAAGTGAGCACTCCGATCAAGAGAAGAGAGTGAAGTGGAGTGCTTTCAGTTCTCTGCAGCAAAAGAACCCCCGACTCTCCTGCGGGACGGCCAGCTGATGGCCGTGCGGCCGTTCAAGTGCCGCCTGAAACGACGGCATTCGTGAGCGAAACGTTCAATCAAGCTGTTTCCCCTCCGGTCATCTCATTCAATCATTCGAGCGATTACTCACACGCATTTCACAATAAATCCACCACTTTTCTTCCGCCTGGGCTCTGCACACGTGTTTGAAAACAACGCGGCCGCTCGGCGGGCGGCGAAAAGAAGCAGATGAGTGTTCGCCTCTTGCTCGGGCGGGTGTCGAAGATAAAAAGGAGTGAAGAAGAAGCGGCGGTTGATAAAAAGCCCACTTTGAACTCCCCACTTCCCGTCTTCACTTTTTCTTGCAGGCCGAATGGACGAAGCGGAGATCAAAGTGGACAACCGGCGGCTTCCGCCCGGCCACTCCGCCCGGCCACTCCGCGCGGCGGTTGGAACGGCGGAAGTTCAAGAATCTCCTTTGGATTTGCGGCGGTCTTCTGCTCTTCGTGCTGGCCATCCCACTCGTCTTTTTGTTTGTTCGCAGGCTCAAAACCCTCGAGTCGAGCGGCGGAAGACCGTTGGGATCGGCGAGCGAATTTCGCTTCGATTTCGAGAACAACAACCGGCGGGCGATCCACTGCTGCATTCCGCCCCAATTTGAGATGGAAAAAGCGGAGATAAGGCGAGAGAAATTCGGTCCACTCTCCCGACTGCCCGCCGGTATCCCCGAAGCGAATCGACCGGCTGGAGCGGCCGTCCTGCAGCGAGCGGTCGACCGGGAACTCGCCGAGTTGTTGCGGGATCCTCCTTCTGAAGTACGTGAACATTCCATTCCTTTCGTTCAATCGCTTACAGCTTCACTCGGCCTTCAACCAAACGTTCGGCCTCGTTCGTCGTCTGAAAGCCCTCTACCGCTTCGAGAAGGAGGGCGATCTCGAAGCCAAACGGCAGGAATTCATCGAGAACTTCTCTTCTTTCTACCAAAATCAATTGCGCGCAATGAACGACTCGGGCGATGCTGTCAGGGCGGCGGACGCGAGGTGGCGGTTGGCGAAGATCGCCGCCCTGCTCCGAGCGGGCGGAATCTCGTGGCCGTTCGACGTGACGCCCGTCCGGCCGCCCAACTCGACGCGCGTCATCCCGCTCGTCGGGCAACGGCTGCGGGTCGAGTGGTTGCAAGGCGGCAATGAGGAGTGGAGGGCGCGCTACGAAGACGCCACCCACTTTCGGGCGTTCGTTCGAAAGTCCAACCCCGGCCTGGGCTCCTTGCCGCTCAACAAACTGCCCGTGAGTATCGAACAGAAACGCTAGGATCAAAAGATAATAGTTTTGTTTAGCCGGTGATCGACTGGCCCGCATTCTTCGAGGGAACTGCCTTCAACCTAGACCCCGACAGCCGCGTGTACTTCAAATCCCTGCACTTCTTCGAGGAACTGCAGCAACTGCGAGAGAAGGGCGTCGACTTGGTCGAGAGCACGATCCAATTGGCCGTGAGTGGTCGACGAGAGCGGATGATCGGAAAGTTGGTTGCAGTTGGCTGAGCAACTGAACGAATTCTCCTTTCTGTTCGACGAAGGCCACGCAAAAGAGGACTTTGCCGCTTTCATCCGCCGACTGCTCCCGCTTTTCTCCTCCGTTCTGATCGAATCCCAGCTGCCGGAAGATGTGATCGAAACGACGGACGAAGTGACGGGAATTCTGGGCGAGCTGACCGCCAAGCTTACCGCTGGACTCTCGAACCTCTTTCCGCCCGGTTATGAGCTCCTCAAAAGTAGACAACAACCGAAGAGAACGGCCCGTCCGTTTGCTTGCAGGAGCCGCTCATTCCATTCCGCAGTCCTCGAAGAACATCTCCGTTGTTTTCTCGCCTGTTCGATCGAACGAGTGGGCTTCAAAGAAAGTTGAACGCCTTTCCACGAGTGTTTTGGCGCAAATCCGAGAAGAAAGACTGGACCCCGACTTCTTCGAGCTTGTTCGGTTGATCCGGCGGTACGAATCGCTTCGACATGAAGGCTCTGAATTGGTCGGCTCCGAGGCACTCGATGAACGACGCTCTCGTTCCCTTCAGCACGACGAGTGGAATGAACGAAGCGGAGGTCAACGTCGAGTACGTGGTCGGTGAGTCCACTCGCTCTCGTCAACTGCTGACTGTTTGCTTGAAGACGACTCTGAAGAGGGCGTTGTCGACCGATTGCTCATCCCTCGCATCCTGCTGAATGCCGATCGACTCGACTTTGTTCCAGAGATCTCCGTACGTTCACTCGCATTCCTGTCGACCTTTTGTTTTGCAGGCGGAAATAAGCGGGTGTTGTTGGGAACACTCGTCAAGCGCGCAGTCCTCCACGCGGTCGAGAACGAGCTGGACGCCGCCGAGAAGCTCGCCGTTGCGGCGGACGGGCCGCGCGTCTACCGCCTGCTGGAGGACGTGCTGGGCGGCGAGTGACCGTGGCCGAAGAACGTGTACAACCACCAATGATGCTGGCTTGTTTATTTCCTTTTCATTCAGTAGGGAGTGAAGGTAAGAGTCGACTGCTCCACGTCGAACTTGAGCAAATAAGACCACCAAAAGGGGCGGCCGAGGGCGTAGGGGGCGGTGAAGCCGTCCGACTGATCGAAAGCCACCACACAACGCCCGTCCTCGTTGAGGTCGATTAATATCGACGACTGGAAGCAACACAAGGATGAGAGGAGTAAGCGGATGGCTTCTAACGAACGTCGATCACGTAGAACTTGGCCGGAATCCGCAGCTCCGCCCCGCCGACCTCAAAGACGACGTCCGGAAACTCGTGCACCTTCGAGCAGTCGGTCGTGTACGCGCCGAGCGCGAAGTCGAAATCGGGCTGCAGCCGATTGAAGACGACCACGAAAGCCTCGAATGGAAGGAGGATGGCCGGCAGTCTGCAGAAGAAAGACAAAGAATAGATGCAAGGGACAGGAGGAGAGTGTACCCGTTGTCCAGATTCGCCTTGTCGCCGGCCGCCTGTACGCCGTCGATCGAGAAGCCGTCCAGCTGGAAGTACTGGGCGGACAGTTCGGCCGACCACAAGAGCGGGACCACGGCCGCAGGTTCGTAGAGGCACATCCAGAAGATGCAGCAGCGAAAGCACAAATCACCCGATGTGCCTCTAAACAACCATTGATTGAGTCTATGCAGACGATTCTCTGTGCATTTGGGCAATCCCGTTGGCCCACGCGGGCGCCATGGTCACGTAGAAAAAGCGCGGACTGAGGGCGGGCCGAAACTGAAAGAAATTGAGGATGGGCGCCGAGTCGGGAGTCAGCGGCTGAAACGGAGGGAATGCGTGAGGAAGCAAAAGACACAAACGGACGTCGTCCTTCTTTTCGGGGTTCCTAAACAAACAGTCGAGTGTTGTGCTGTCACCTCTGCTCACTCACCATCCATACCCGAACACACCGTCCAGCTGATCAAACTCGGGGTCAACCCAGGCGCCGCGTACTTCCGTAATCGAACCGAAAGTTTGGTTCCACGTGTGCGGAAACCACTAAGAGAGGGAAAGGGTGGGTGTTAAAAGCAACTGCTTACGGCGACCATCCCCGTGTACGCGTTCCCGAACACGGCGACGTTGCCCGTCTTCGAAGTGAAGGAGCCCGAATAAACGACGTTGCTCTCCCTCAAGCCTTCTTGCATATTCTATTCTCTCCTTTCTCTCTTACGGATCGTTCGGGTCGAATCCCGTCTGATTGACCGCCAGCGATGGGTAGGAGGCGTCCAGCACGAAGACCGAGTCGACGCCCAGCTCGAAGGACAACGAAAAAGTTTGATCTAAACGGTGACCAACAAATGGCCAGGCTTGTGGCCCCGCGGGACTTGCTCATTGTTCCGATCGTCAAGAAATCAGTGTTGGGATCATCTGCAACCAAAACAAGCGATGAAATCGCCGGTTAGAGCGGAGAAGCTACCGGGATAGTCGGGCATGTAGAGGCGGCCGGGTGATGGACGTCGCCGTTGGTAGTACGAGCGGGAAGGAGGGCTCGCTTGGTCGATCGACCGGCCGCTCGTGTCTTCGAACCAACTCGCCATGAAAAACAGCAGGAAGACCATTGAAGACAGCATCGCCCTTCGGATCGTCTTGCTTGTGCCCCGAACCGATCGGTCGATCTTTTTTTAAGCGAACTGGCCCAGTTTTCCAGACCGTATCAACGACGAAAGGCCCCCTTGTGAGCAGAAAAATTTGTCGGAGACCAAAGTGACGAGCGGGCGCCTCGTCCTTCGACCGCCCGTCCGCCCGCTTAATCGAATTTGTCGAAAACGATAAGCGACAAACGAGAGCAAAATGCACGGGATCGTGAGTGCAAAGGACCGAAGGACTTGCTGCCGACAAGCCGCTCCTCTCCGCAATCTGAGCGAACGTCACCCCACGCAGCAAAAGCAGGCACAAGATCAACCGTCTTCACAACTGAGAATTCCTCGAACCACCCGCAACAAACAAGCGATTTCTGTTTATTAATCGAATAAAAACGGTGAAAAAGGTGAGTAACAATGAGAGAACTGGCCATGAATGAACGCCCGAGGAGGAGGAGCCTCAAATGATGGTCGGCGGGCGGGTGCTTCGGGGGTAGGCGGGCGGCGGCGGCAGCGGCTCGAAGGCCAGCGTGTACGTGAAGAGGACGAGCAGGGCCCCGTAGAAGAACCGAAAGAAGGCCAACAGCGCGCAGCCCAACTGAAAGCACGCCGTTTATCAAATCCAAACGATCGACGGAACTCACCGACCACAACGCGAGCTCGGCGCGGCTGCTTTCGACCCACGAGGGCCGCTCGGGCGCGGTGATCAGGGCGGCGGCGGAAAGCACGTGGCAGACGGTCAGCGTCACGAACATCGCGATTTCGACCACCTGGAAGCAAGTGAGGAGGAGAAGCAAGGGAGGGCGCTCACCTGGACGAGGATGAACGGCAGGTAGAACTGGGGGATTTGGGCGCGATTGCCGTGCAGCATCGCGATCGTCGCCACAATCGAGAGCAGATCGACGACGAACGTGAGCACCTTGGCCCACGCGAACCGCTCGGCGCTCAACGGCAGCGTGTAGACGGAGGTCATCAGGTCGAGCGCGTCCAGCAGCATGAAGACGAGTCCGATCGCGAACGTCGCGTTCTGAACGAACCAAATTTGGAGGACGGCGAGGCGGCGGAAGGACGAACGTGAGCGGAGAGGCCGCAAAAACGCTCCTTCCGGTCCAACGAGGCGATTCCCGGCGATTTCATTGGGCTGCAACAAAAATGAACTCGCGGAACGGAAAGAAGCGAGAAACGCGATGAGCAAGCGGCTTTCTGCTCGTCGGATCGACCGACTCGTCCGACTGCCCACTTTCCGCGTCGATCGCGGCGGCCACGGCGGACGGCGGGCGCCGACGAGCAAAGTGGCCGTCGGAGAGCCCCCGTTCACGCAGTGTAATGAACGCGAGAAAAAACGAGACGGCGGCCGAGCTCGTCGATCGGAACGCGAACGTTTTCTCGCGGCCGGCCGCCGTCGCGTGTTTTTTCTCCGCTCTCTTGCGAGCGCGTGGCATTTGCGACGGCGCGGCCCCGCTCGGCGCGAGGCGGCGGCGCACTGGAGTTTTTGTTCGCCGTTCACTTGCGGCCGGCCGCGCGGAAATGCTCGCCGTTTGTTTTTGTTCCAACAAAAGGGCGAGAAAACGTGACATTTATTGCGCGGAATGATGGGAAGCGTGGACAAGAAGAAATCACAAGCACAAAAACAAATCGAAGAATTCACTCGTTCGGCGGCGCCCCTCACACGCCGTTCTCCTGCGCCGTCTGGAGCTCGCCGACGAGGAGGTTCTGCGAGCGCTTGGCCACGACGAACGAGTAGAACGCGCAGCCCGCGCAGATCGCCGCCTCCACCATCCAACGCAAGCAGTTCCACGGCGACGTGGGCTCCTCGTCCACCACGAAGAAATTCGGATCGAAGGTCGTGGCGACGGCGAGGAAGGCGCTGATGGCGAACAAAAAGGCGCACAGCATCGCGGCGATCAACTGCAACAAAACAAAATGAATTTGGAGCCTTCATCGCCGCCTGCCTGGTAGACGATGAAGGGCTCGAAAGAGCGGGGGCTGCGCAAATACAGGCCGCGCAGGAAACTCGCGGCGGCGACCACGTTGAGCGCGAAGAACACCGCGGCCGCCGTGTCGACGACGCGGTCCTCCGCGTTCTCCTCCTTGAACATCCCGTCGATCTCCTCGACCGTGTCCTGCAGCGAGATGAGAAACGACGCCAGTCCGATCCCGAACGCCGCCGTCTGCAACAAAAAAGAATGAAGGATGAGTGGTTTGTTTCGATTCAAGGCGTACGTGGGCGTGGACGTTCCAGAAGCACGTGGTGCCGACGGTCGACGGGAGCTTCAGCATTGCGAGTCGGAGTGGCTGCAAACAAGCGAATGAGAAGACGAGCACTCCCGCACGCCACCCGATTTCCAACGCGACCTGCAGCAACTGACGGCCGAAAACACCCGAACTGCCGCCGTTTGTTGATTCCGCTCTGCCCGAACTCCCAACCGACCGACCGAGCGGCCGCCTGACCGAACGCGGCGATCGGGCGGTCCTTTGCTCGTCGTAAACAAACCCCCCGATGAACCCTCCAATCGATCCTTTCTGTTCGACGAGCGAGGTGCTGGGCGTTACGAGTTTATTTCACACAAGAATGCACGATTATTTGGGAGAACTGAAAGGTCAATAGCGACCGGCCGATCAGAAGCGATGGGCGGCGGTGGAGTGGGCGCGGTGGGAGAGGTGGCTGCCGCCCTCCGTGCCCTCGAACGTCAGCCCGCCGCCCAGCGGGCCGTCCAGCGACGCGGTGGTCGCCGAGGCGTCGGAGGAGGGCAGCGAGCGGAGGCCCGGCGAGTCGGCCGGCCGCACGCGGTGGGCGGCGACGACGGAGAAGGCGTTCATTCGGACGTCCTCCTTGTGCCCGCCGTCGCCCAGCCCGCGCCCCTCCTTCCGCTTGTAGTAGAAGAACTCCACCACGAGCATCGTCAACGAAATGACGATCCCGCCGAGGATCAAAATGAACACGCCGCCGATGTTCTCGATCGAGATGCCCGTCGACTCCTCTTCGCTGAACACTCAAGAATGAGGGAAGTGGGTGGAAGGAGGCTCGCCTGTTCGGGCACTGCTCCACCTTCGGGTTCTGATGCCACCACTTCTCCTTCAGGTTCTCCAGTTTCCGGGCGTTCAGCAGACCGGAGATCCTGGACGAGGGGATCAAAGGAAAACTGCGGGGAACTCACGAAGTGGAGATCTCCGACTTCAGGCGGCTGCCCTTCTGGACGGCGAGGCCGTACGGCTTCCGGCTGAACTCCTGCCCGATTTGCTGCAGCTTGCAGTTCGTGAGGGTCGCGTACTTGATCATCATTGCATCTCCTAAACAATCCAGCATTCCACCAACTTCCGCTCGATCAAACCGATGAATGCGAACGAATTGTCCCGCCCATTCTCCGTCCGCCGCATCACGCGCTCGATGGCCTCCGAGGCGTTGGCCGGCAGCACGCTCTCCTGCATGAAGCGCCACATGTTCGTATACTGAACAAGAAACCATCGGATTAGAGCGGCAGAAGAGAATCACCTTGTCGGAGACGGGGCTGAAATAAACAGTCGTTAGAATAAGAATTGTGGATCGATTTGATCAAAGGTGACGTGCGGCGGTAGAACGGAATGTTTACGTCTATTCGAGCAGTGCAAGGTGCACTTTCAGCTTCGGCTTGCTACTCCGCTTACGAATTGTTCTCGAAATGTACACCACCGCTCGTCCCGAACCGGTTACTCCAGCCCGCGCACTTTATTACTTCCTTTATCCTCCCTCTTTTTCACCTCCGGAAGGTGCATTGGATTGCTTGGGGCTAGTGACTGTACTTCGTTTTAAGATCTGTGGAAGAGTACGTTTACCGGTTGGTTAATTGGACAGAAATCCTAGCCGCCGCCGTCATCCTGCTGTCAGTCATTCAAATAGTCATCGTTACCGTACTTCTCGTCAAGTGTTGTCACCGGCGGAAAAAATCCAGTAGGGTTAATCAGTGTGACCGTCGTTCGATTGGTTTTAGGTGCAACCCAACAAACAATCGCCACTTCGAGCCTTTAAGAATCGTCTTTCGATGACCCTCCCACTCGACCCACTACCTCGCACTCGATGAACTTCCTCCCCGCCGTACTTTCGGATCGGAAACGCATCGAGGGCGCCTTCTACTGAGTTCCTCGAACGAAAAGAACTCACTAATCCCAGACGGCCAACTTCGCCCGCTCCGCCGACGTCATCGTCTCGTTCAGGGACATTTGTTTCCAGATGCTGAAAGCCATAAACGATTGAATCCTCAAGGACTAAACCGACTTGTAGAACTGCTCCTCGATCTCCGCCATTCGTTTGAAGTAGGTCTCGGTGGCGCCGTCCTTGAGCGGTGCGTACCGGATTTTGTACTGCTTGGAGAGGTCGTCCAGTCCGCTAGAAGAAAAGGAGATGAAAATAGAGGATATAGAGTTCACTTGATCTGCTGCTCCATGCGGGAGACCGTCAGGAAGGCGGCCAGATTCGCCGTGTCTAGACAATTGATTGAATGAGTGGACAACGAGAGGGGATGCTTGCAGGAAGCGATGATGATGAAACCGAAAAGCCACCACGTCGCGGCGACCAGCCGGCCGCTCAGGTTCTTTGGGGCCTCGCCGCCTTCAAACGGATGCATCAGCAGAGAACAAAGACAAATGTCATGCCTCCTTGGGGCGTCAACGAAGTCATGCAGAACCAAAAGCACTCGCGCAACGTGAACTCCCGCTTCTCCGCGTCCTCCTTGTACTTCTCGCGGTTGTTGCGGTAGGAGTACGGAGAGAAACGATCGAACGTCCACAACAACAAGCTCGTGAACAGGTACGCGCCCGCAATGCACACCCACACCGGCCATTCGAGCACCTGCGGAAGAGAGGAATGAAGAGGAGGGTGGTGGGTGGACGGACCGCAAGAAATTTGAACAACGAGGTCTCCACTTCCGTTCGCCGCATCACGATCGCCGTCCCCACCAGGTCCTGCACGAGTGAACGGAACGATTGAAAGCCTTCAAAACAAAACGAACGTAAAAGGGCATCGTAAAGTCGACGTCGACCTCCCGCTCCGCAATCTGCGAGATCGGGCCCAGCGCGATGTCCGCCTCTCCGGAAACCAACTGCCCGATCATCCCGTTCCAATTGCCCTTCAATCGAGCAATCGGATGAAGGCTTTCTGCCTTGAAGCCTACGGTCTGTTCCATCGCCCCGAACTTTCCGTCGGGCACCAAGTAGATTTCGTACGTGAAATTAAGGTCAGCGCGGATGTACTCGAGCAAATCGATGCAGTAGCCCTGAAAGCCGAAGGTATTCTCGGGGCCGCCGAACTCCACGAATGGCTCTTGCTGCAAGCAACCATAGGAATGAGCGAATGACAGAAGGACGAACCAAGACAGTCACAACGCGGTAGTGAGTGAGTTGGCGGACATTGACGCCGATTCCGCCCGGGTAGAGCGGTTGCAGGCCGTCCGTGAAGGTCCAGTTGGCGACCTTCAAGCACTCAATCGATTGGATTGATTGGATCGAAGAGAGAACTCACGAGTTTGCTGAACTTCGAGTGCGGAAAGCGGGACATCCGGTCGATTCGAATGTCCACCGCCTTGATTTGCTGAAATCCTCCGATCAATTGAGGAAGCAACGGAAGACTCGCCTGATAGAAGACCCCGTCCCCGTGGTGTTTGTAGGGCCCGAAGTCGAAGTCACGGCTTCTGCGGAGCGTCGAGTGAAGGCTCGCGTTCTGCTGTCGCCAGTCGACCTCCGACTCGTTGCGGATGACGTCCTCCGTCGTTTCGTTGAAGCCCTGCAGCATGGCGAGGGCCGTGTACACGAGATCGAGGCAGTAGGACATTTGAAGCTGGTGTTTGGTGTGCCGCGAGTAGAGGAAGGAGGTCTCCAGTTCTTCCGACCACACTGCAACCACAGAATTCGTTTGTTCTGTGGGGTGAAACGCACCGAAATCCGCAAAGTTCGCCAACTCCTCGCTGGCTGTCGACTTGACCACTCGGGCCCAGTGGATCTGCACGTTCTCGCACTCTTGACACTTGAAGGCGAGAGCGTCGCGCGTGAACACAATCCAGCGCCACTGGTTGGCTTCGATTTGGGACTGGCCTGCCAGCACGTACGCCTCCACACTCGAGGTGTCCGTGATGAAGAGGAGGATCTTCGAGGCGCGCTCCAGCCGGTTCAGGTGCTCGGTGATGAGTTCGGGCGTCCGCTCGGCCACTTCGAAGCTCACCGAGATGTTCGCCGTCAAGAAGGGCCGTTGCCAATCGTATTCCATTGAGTTCTCTGCAGTCCGCGCATCATCGTTTGAACTCTGAAGAAGAACTCACGATACTGCTCGTCGTAGATGACCGTGAGGTTCGTCGTGATCTCCAGTGCTTGCAGCATATCGTCGAGCATGTTGTCGAAGACGACGAACGAGGGGATCATCACCGCGTAGTTCTGGTTAGAGTTCGTGTCGTTTTCGTCCACTAAAGCCAGAGATTTCGATCAGTGATCTCGAACGAACCCCGGCTGACGCCCTCCCACTGGTGCAAGCGAGTTTGAATGGTGGGCAACTCGGCGGTCTGCACGCGAGCGGCCAGCTGTTCGATCAACGCCCCGTTGTCCAGCAGGCTGATCACAAAATCGGCGTCCGCAAGGGCTGATTCCTCTGCAAATGAGTGTCGTTAGATCATTTTGGCTGTGTTTGAAAGAACGGACCGATTGTCGTGTCCTCGACGAAGCGGATCGAGTTGTCCAGCTCGCTCGTGATGTGGTAGACGTCTAAACGAGCAATTATCGGCATTCCCTCTTTCCTTGAGGACTCGCCCTTGTAGAACATCAACGAGATGTTCAACGCTTCGATCAGCGGCAACACGACGGCATCGTTGGAGTCGTGGAGGATCGCTGCAACAAGAAACTGAGGATGAACACTCCAGCAAGGGAAGAAACAACCGATTTTCTTTGCTTCTCCGAGCGGCCAGCCCGCGAACAGCAGCAGAAAGAGAAGTGGAATGAGTGCTTTCATTAGACACTCTTGCGATCGAATTGTTTTCGGCTACAGCAGAAGACAGCACGATGCTCCTGGCCGTCAACCGACGAGCAAATTTGTCGTTTGAAAGGAACACTCCAAAACATTTAGCGAAATCGTCTGCTTGGAGGCCAGCCGGAAGTCGTCGGTCATCCGATAGCCGGCGAGATTCTTGACTCCACGGACGTTCTTCCGTTTTCGTCGCCTCCGAGAATCGGTTGACATTTCCTGTACGGATTCAATTTCTCTTCGATTTAGTTTCTTGTGGAGGAAACCGTAAGCTCTTCGGCAGTTGAGCTTTTTCCTCGCAAGAAACCAGATTAAACGTGTTTTAAGTGGTTACACAACACTCCTATTGCAAACAACCAATGAACTGTCGGGATCCGCAATTTCACCACCCCTGCGCACATTACAAGCCCACACGCGACTCTCCGCTCTGCTCGCCTTTAATCGACCGCGAGCACTTCGCCCACACACTCGGCTGGGGGACGCGGCGTCGTTGCGGCGACGTGACGAAACTCGCCGAATTCTTCGCATTTTCTGCGTTTCTTTCGATTATTTCTGATCGCAGCTTGTTATTTTAATCAATTAATCACGTGTGAACACGGGGTTTCCTTCTTCCCCGTCTATTTGACCAATTTTCTCCGAATTTCAGGTTAATTCTTCCGATTTTCCCGATTTCTTGCCCCGAGATGGCCGCCGAGGTCCAAGTCAAAGAACACCAGCTGAATCGCGGCCAGGAGCTCCGGTTCGAGGTCGGGAACGTGGCCGAGGACGCGAAGAAGCCGATGATCCAGCTGATCGAGGGCCAGGCGGAGATGTTCGGGATGCCGCTCAAGAAGTACACGAAATACGCGTCTTTCCCGCCCGGTTCGCTTCTTTCTTCGATCTTCCGCTCATTCCCGAAGATTGCAGGCTTCAGGGGCGCCATCTACACGCACACGTCCGCGCGGATCGAGGTGACGGGCGTGCTCGAGATCGAGTACATCGCCACGAAGAACCAGCCGATGGTTCGTCCTCCCCTTTTCGAATTTATTTGATTTCTTTTGGTTTAGTTGGCGTACGTGAACGTGCACGCGGGCATCACGGAGCTGCGCGAGAAGACGGCCGACGGGCAGAGCGGGCCCGTCGTGATGATCACCGGCCCGAAGTGCGTGGGCAAATCGACGCTCTGCAAGGTCCTCTGCAACTACGCCGTGCGGGCGACCACGCCGGTCGTGTTCGTCGATTTGGACGTCGGACAGGTGGGTTCCCTTTTCTCCATCCATCATCCTTGCATTCTCCCTTGCAGAACACGGTGATGCCCGGCTGCATTTCGATGGTCGGCGTGGAACATCTGGCAGATTTCGTCAACGAGATCGACACGCGCGCCCCGTTCGCCTACTGCGTTCGTCCTCCCGTCCTTCCATTCATTCTTCCGATTGCTCGCTTCAGTTCGGCCACTACAACCCGATGGAGAACCAGAAGCTGTACGACCTGCAAGTTACCAAGGCGGCAGCCGTCCTCAAGAAGAAACTCCAAACGGAGCGTTTTCGGAAAGGCGGCGCCATCATCGACACGTGTGCGTGGAACAAGGGCGACTAGTGAGTTCTTTCCTCTCCGTTCTTCCTCCCATTGCTTTCAGCTACGACTCGGTGGTGAAGGCGGCGAAGGAGTTCGGCGTGCACGTGGTGATCGTGCTGGACCACGAGCGGATGGTCGCCGACCTCACGCGCGATCTGCCCGAGAGCATCAGGATCGTCCACCTGCCGAAGAGCGGCGGCGTGGAGTCGCTCTCGGCCCTGCAGGAGGCGGAGGCTCGCAAGCTGACCGTCCACCGGGTTCGTCCTTCCCCGCATTTCTTCTTCGATCATGCCCGCTGCTTCCAGTACTTCTACGGAACCCGGATGTGCCGCTACTACCCGATCACGATCGACCTGCCGTTCGGCGGCGAGAACTCCGAGTTGCCGCGGATCGCCCGCATCGGCGTGGAGGCCCTGCCGGCCTCCTGCCTGCCTTTCGGCATGGACCCCAGCGAGCATCAAACGATGGTGAGTACCTTTCTTTGTTCTTCTTTGGATTGCCGGTCGTTTGCAGGTGGAAGTGGTGCCCTACACGCCCGCTCTGAACAACCGAATTGTCGCCTTCATCGAGGACGTGAAGCCCCTCTCGTCCGTCGTCATCGGCTACCGCGTGATCGGCTTCATGTTGATCAAACGGGTGGACATGGAGGCCAAACGGGCGGACGTCCTCCTCACCGCCGAGCCGCCGGTCAAGAGCGGGCTCGCGCTGCTCACCGAGACGCTCTTCATGGACGACATCATGCACCACTATTGACCTCATTCCTCCCTCCCCTTTCTTCGCTTTGTTGTTTGCACGTGTTTGTGTCAATAAATAATAAGAAATCAATCCTTCGGCTCGTAGCAACACTGGACGTTTATTTCCGCTCAGAAATCAAACGATTCGAGGGAACGGCGGACATTCTCCGATGGTCCATTCGTTCACTCGTAGTCATCATGTTCCACTACACGAAGGGGGAGTAAGGGGTTTCAACCCTAATGGAAACGAACCGTAGTTGTTCTCCTCCACCTCCTGGTTGTGCTCGAAGTCGTGATGGCGGGCGTAGCGGTGGGGCGCGTAGCGCAAGAACGGGTGCCTGCCGAGCGGAACAATCAAGAATCCGAGTCTCCTTCCCACTCACAGGCGGTAGGCGAGATGTCCGAAGAGCGGCGAGTAGAAGGCCGCCGGCTGGGACAGCGGGTAGTGAGTGCGGAAGAGCCGGTGGTGGAGCGGGCGGAGGAGCGCGTCGTCCGGCCGGCAAACGTATCCGCGGGGTCCCGTGTAGACGAACACGTGTCCTGCAACAATAAGGTACCTACTCCCCTCATTCAACGAGAGAACGAACCGAACGGGCACTTCGGGATTCTCAGCGGCCCAAAGAGAGCAGCGGCCGCATGCAGAGAACGCGGGTGGTGGAGCTCAACGTGCGGCGGGAAACCCTCGATCCGGTGCGGATGTTCGATAGGAGGCGGATGGATACCGAAAGGAACGCACTGGATCGGGATACGGCGTCCCACGTAACGCGGATGCGTGCCTTAAAGCCACCAGAATTCTTCTTCGTTGCCGCTCGTAACAAACCCGGAGGACATCTGGGAGGATACGGACGATACAGCCGCGAATGGAGCAGGGCAGTCAACGGGTGGCGGTCTTCTGCAAACAACGAGCGGTAGCTGAGGGATCACTTCTCTTCGTTACCGCCGTAGTAGTAGGCCTCGTACGGGTCCACGGGTCCGTCTTCCGACTTCAGCTTGTCCGCGTAGCGGTAGTGCCGAACGTACACCTCATGCTCGCCGCTGACATCGACGAACAGGAGAGCCGCGAGGAGGAGGAGCAGGGCGGGGATCATTGCTGACGGTGCAGCTCCAAAGGCCGGCTTCCGCTTTTAACCCACCAGTTCGGACGATAAAACGGAAGCCGCCGGACGCCTTTATTTCTTTTCATTGACTTTCAATCGAATTGCGGCCATTCGAGACGTCCAAACGGCCGCCGGATTCGGATTCTACGACCTTTGCCCCGATTATTCCACAAGCTGCAGCTTGATGGTCGCTTTATGCCCACGATCTCCTTCTAACGACCGAACATAAACGGGTTCAAGGATCCCGCAAGCAATTGCAGAAGGCGCTCGTTAACCCCGCCGCCCGCTCATCGTTTCTACTTTGATCCGCCGGAGGGCAAATAGCGGGGATTTTTGATCGCCGTCGTCTAATTGATTAATTTATTATTAGCAAACAAATGATCCCGCGGTCAAGGCGCGGGCGCCGGGCCGTCTTCTGTGGGCCCCGTGCAAGTGTCCGTCTCAATAAAATCGCACCCGCGACAGGAAATCTTGTCCGCGTTGAAGTAGCCGTTGGTGTTCAGCGGGCGCAAAGAGCCGGTAGCGGGATCGGTCTGCATGTCGTACGTGTAGATGTCGCCGTTCGTGCAACTCAATTCGGTTGCCTGCAAACCAGTGTGCAAACGGTCAAATGACTCCAACTCACCATTGAACCGGCCTCCATGTACAAATTCATTTGACAGACTGCAAGCAATCCGACGACTATGTAATCAAAAGAAGAACTCACTGCCTTCATCATCGCAGTAGGGGATTATCTGCACTTGAGTGGGGGCGGCAGCATCGGTGGGCGGCGAGCAGCACACGTTCTCCGCATTACAGGCACACATCATCGTAGTTGGGCACTCGAACGTGTAGGCGATCTCTGCATTGCCTTGGGCACCAGAAACCATGTCAGACATGGCACTCGTGTAGAAATTCCGCACTCCTGCGTCACACTCGGAACAATGCGCTAAAAACCGAACATTTCAACGACAAGTTCTTCCAACACACCGATCGCTGGGGCATTCAAAAATCCTGCCAACGCGACGCCGTCGTCGATCGTGAGTCCCGCACTGTTGTCATTTGGAGCTTGACAGGCTGCACAGAAACAGTTGAAGGTTTTAACGAAAAGAAAGCTTACAGTCGTCCGCAGGCGTCGTAGTCGTCGTTGTTGAAGTCGTTGTGCTTGTTGACGTGCTCGTCGAAGTGCTGCGAGTGGGCGTGACTGCAGTCGTTGTTGGGACCGTCACTGTCGCTGTGGTTCTCGTTGGATTTGAGTGAGGAGTGGTTGTGACAACCGCTGCAAGCAACGAGCGAGTGGCCAAGAGGCACACCATCGATCACTCACCTTCAGGCGACGCGCTCTTCATCGGCAAGCAGGAGTCCACAGCGGAGAAAAGGCCGCAAAGCAAGACAAACAAGAGAGGAAAGGTCCACATTCTCCGTTCCAACCGCCAATTAGCGAACGCAAACATTTAAACAAAGCGGGGTGCCGGCGAAAAGCAATCAAATGCCATCGTTCGAGAGCGAAACTTCCGCATTCGCAGGCGGCGGTGAGTTCGTGAACCCGCCGCCGCCTCCTCCTCCTTCCGCCCGCTTTTTCCACACGTTGCGTCCATCCGAATCGCCGGCGGGCTCGTTCGGTCGGCGGCATGTTTCTTCAACTGCGCTTCCTCCCGCTGGAAGACCGGACCGCTTTCTCCCGTCCGCTCGGCGATCGCCGTTGGAGAGCCGCGGGGCGCATCTCCGGACCGCCCGCCGAACCAAAGAGATCAAATGACCATCCGGGTGATTCGCCCCGTCTTTTCAACATCGAGCGATCCTCCCGCCGCGCAAATGCTTGCGACAACATTGGGGGTTCGTTTTCTCTTGATCGTTCCGCTCATCTCGTAACAAATGCAACATTTATTCAGGCCATCGGACATGTGGGGGCTACGCGTCCGCACACGAGCCGCACGACCGGCCGCAAATCTGGTAGATCGGACCAGCTCCAGCGAACGAGCGTTGGCACGCTCCATTACGCGCCATGCGAGCACAACTGAATGGTCGGGGGGTGGCGGGCCGTAGAGCGTCCACTTACTCGTCACGGTGGTCCTTGCATTCGATCGAAGGTTTGAAGGAAGCTCCGGCGGTCATTCCGACGCAAAGAAGACAGGCGAGAACGAAGGAGAAGACAGAAAGGAACTTCATTTTCGTAGAGCGACTTTTGGTGTGCCCACCGCAACGAACGCCCGTCTTTTATATCTTTTTGCCGTGCTTCCAACTGGCCGAAAAAGGCGGAACGCGGGGGCAGTCGGCGGGACGGCGTTCCAGTCGCTTGTTTGAGCACCTGCGGTTCGGAGTCCATCCCGTCTACGATTCCCCCGCTGTTTGATCGCGAGTCAAGCAGAAAGAGTCGGTTGTGTGAGCAGGTGGAAGAGGATGAAAGGTGGGCGGTAGGGTCCCTTGTTTGACGACACGAAGTCGCGGCTCCCGGAAAGCGGCCAGTAGACGAACGATTACGCGGTGCTCCTTCCTCAACCGCTTGGCGCACCCTCGACCTTCTTCCTGTTTTCACCACTCGGCAGTCGCAAGAAAACGCGGAGGGCAGTCGGCGGCCAATCAAACGGCCGAGATGCAAAATGTGCCCACCGTTTGTCCGTGTCCGGCAACACGCAACAGGCGGGAATAACCCGAACCTCGTCGCTCGATGCAAACTCGGGCAAAGGCGAGTCGATGCAAATGCGGGCGCATAAAAGCCGGCCAATCGGCGCGCGCCCACCACTCGGGTTCCCCGTCGCACCGCCTCCGCTCCCCTCCGCCCACGCCCACCAACCGAAGATGGCCGCCTCCTCCTCGTCCGTGCAGCCGGTGGTGGACCTCGCGCAGAAGTACCGCTCGGAGTTCGAGCAGCAGTACGAGGGCCTGCGCCAGCGCTCCGTGCAGCTCTCCGAACGCGCCAAGGAGCGCCTCCAGCAGCTGCAGGAGCAGGCCAAAGAACTCCAGCCGCTGGCCCAGCAGAAGAAGGACGAGCTCGCCCAGATCGTCGTCGACCAGGTTCGTTCGGGTTCTGTTGGTCCTGTCGCCCTTCCTCTCCACTCACTCTCGCTAACCACCTACTCGTTGCAGAGCCCGATCGAGGGCGTGCAGGCGGGCCGCGTGCTGGAGACGTTCGCGTGGACGGCGGTGCTGCAGCTGACGTACGCGGCGGTGGCGACCGGCACGGGCATCGCGCTGGCGCCCCTCGTCGGCCTCGTGCTGGACGGACTGCCGGCGTTTGCGCTCGCGTACGGCCTGCTCCCGTACCTCGCCTACCGCCACGTGCAGCAGCCGGGCGCCGACGACACCGCCCGCTTCAAGCTGCTCGCGTTCGCCGCCGTCGAGGGCCTGCTGGTGGGCTTCCTGATGGCCGACCGCTACCTCACCACCTTCGGCCCGCTCTCCTTCTTGACGCCCCTGGTAGGTGGACAGACAGTCCTGCTGATCCTCACCGCTTGCAGGCAATCGGCGTGGGGGCGCAGCTGACCGAGGGCAAGCTCGGCCCCAGCCGCCAGGCCTTCCTCGGCGCCACCGTCGGCTCGGGCCTCGGGCTGCACCTCGTGCTGGGCCTGCTCGGCGGCCAGCTCTCGTTCGCGTACCTCTTGCTGGCGCTCGCCTACTCGGCGGTCGGCCTCGTCACGCTGCAGCTCTACCTCAAGTACCAGCTGGCCGACCAGTCGGTAAGTGCTGAGTGATGGTTCTCCTGATAATCGGCGGTTGCAGGCGCCCACCCACTTGTACCAGCTCGGCTTCTTCCTCGGCGCGTTGGGCGCGCAGGCCGTCGTCTACGGCCTCTTCGGCGGCTCCTACGAGGACCAGAAGGCGGCCGCCCAGCAGTCGTCCCAGTGATCCATTGACCCTTCGCCCCCGTCTCGTCCCTTGTGCTCGTTCGTGAGGGAAGGAAAGGAATAAACGGAGAAGGGAACGTGCGTAAGCTTTCTGGGGTTCGTGCGAAACAAGAGGATACGGCGATGCCGCTGTGACGAATCTTCCTTTTTATCTTAATGGGACTTCCGGCCTGCTAAAGGTCACTCAAAAGTCGCAAGCAGTACGAATGGACGGATTTTTGGGCGGCGATCACGAGTAAGGACTGGACAGAACGAAAGGAAGCCCGCGACTCGCTTCTTCACGCGATGTGGACGGATGAAAAAGGTGGTCGTTCGGCTCTGCAGGCCGGCCGCCCGCCTTCCTCCGTCGTAAACACGCCGCCCTTCCCACCGCGGAGTCGTGGGAACTCGACCGAACGGACGGGCGGGCGGCCTGCGAGACGGCGGTCGGCCGACGCGCCGATCGACGCGGCCGCCTTTTCGAAATTCGCGCTGCTTTCCTGCCGCCCGGCCGGCCGCTCGGCGGGCCGTCGGGTAGCCGCAGTCACTCCGCCGCCGCCTCTCTTTGCCCCTCTCCCGCCCATTTCCCTCTCATCCCTTCACTTCGCTTGTTTCAGTTCCGTGCACGATGATCAAAACGGTGCTCCTGCTCGTCCTTCTCCTGCCGATGCTCGAGGCGCGCGCCGTGGCAGGCCGGGCGGAGGCGCTGAAGCGCGCGTTCGCCGCCGCCCAGCCGGAGGGCGAACGGCCGCGCGTGGACGCCGCGACGCCGTTCGAGTTCGACGGCCGCGCGTTCTTCTTCGGCCTCGTCGGCGCCCGGCCGCCCAACACGACGGAGGGCGCGCGCATCTGCCGCCTGCCGCTGGCCGCCTTCTTCGAGACGGAGGAGACGCTGCCGGGCGTCGAACGGCGCGAAGAAGTGGGTTCCGAGGAGGGCAGCGTGCGTGATGTCCGCCTTCTTTTGCAGCCCGCTGCCCGGAACGCGACCGTCCTGCTCACGCGCCCCGACCGCCTGCTCCCGCCGCTCACCGCCGAGCGGAACGCGTCGATCGTGTGGGCGCAGGTGAGTGGCCGCCCGCCGTCCCCACCGCCCGTTTCTTGCAGCTCCGCTTCGCCAACGACACCCGCCCCGACGAGCTGCTGTGGACGTGCGGCGCGCGCGAGACCTGCTGCGGCGTCGACTGCTGCGCGCGAAAGACGGGCGGCAGCCACGCGACGGGCGCTCGCTGGTGGATCGCGGCCGTGTGAGTTCCCCCGCATTCGCTCATTCCTTCCGTTTGTTGCAGCGTCGTCCTCCTGCTGGTCGCCTTCTGCGTGACGGTCGGCGTGCTGTGCGCGTGGAAGCGCGACGACGCGGAGGGCGCCGCCGAGTGGCGCGCGTTCCCCGACGAGGAGCCCGACCGCTGCGGTGCGTGCGCGAGATCCCGAGTTTCTCAACTCTTCTCCGTTCAGACCTCACGCTCCGGCCGCCGCGCACCGTGAACTCGTCCACCTCCTTCCGCCCGGTCGTCCGCTTTGACTCCAGCGCCGACCGGAAGGCGTGAGCCGCGGGCAGACGGCGGCGAGTTCCTTCGATCACGGCCATCTTCTCTCCTTTGTGTTGGTTTCTCCGTTCTTTCTGTGTTGTTCCCATGTTCGCTGTTGTTTCGCTTCAATTTCTTCTTTGTTGTCTCTCTCCCACTCCCCCTTTGTTCACACGGGCCCGTCCCGCAATAAACGAGTGCTGAACGTGCGTAAGAAACGGTGAGGTTGTACTCGCAGACATGAAGCGCAATTTATCTAACGACCAGTCACCTCCCCCGTCATCGTTCGCAACATGTTCTTACGTCCGTTCGACGTATGAATCTTAAATTAGGCAAAAGAAAGCCGTCATCCGCTCTTTGCGCACGAGAATAACTGACAGTCAGACCCAACAGATGTCTTTACTCTAAAGGGCACTCGACATAAAGCAGAAGTGATCTTTCGAGTGTTGGTTGCGTACGCGAAATGGTTTCGAGATTGAAACGAGAAGGCGGTCTTCGGTCCGACGTCTCGAAGTTCCGGGCAGGTGCATTCGGGCGGCGGCCTTTCGATTGCCCTCCTCCAGTTCTTACCCGCCCGTCCGCTTTCATTCTTTCGGGTCGAAATGAACGAAACAACGGGCGGTTGCTCACCCTCGTTCTCGTTGTTCGTCAATCACTACTTCTCGACCACGACGAGCATTCTGATCAACTGCTTCACTTTGTACGTGATCCGAAAGTGCTCGACGAACCACCTGAACGACTACACGATCCTGCTGCGGATCAACTGCATGGTGGACATCTTCAACTCGACCTCCACTCTTCTCCTCTACTTGGTGAGTGGGCAGGGGAAGAAGGACGAGGATTCATCCGCTTAACGGTAGGACGAGGCCAACGAGATGCCGTTCTACGTGATCCGCGGCGCTTTGAAATACCTGACCGTCTACTTGCCGCAAGAAGCGAAGCACTGGCTGCTCTCGTACTTCTTCGGTCTTTGCATGTCGACCGCCAACCTCTCGGTCCCCGCCTTCATCTTCCGCTACTTGCGGCTCTGCAGGCGGGCATTCAACTGCAATCAATATACTGAAGGGTTCTGTTCAGAAACTACAAGGTCCCGAATGCACTCCTCGCTTGTTTCTACCTCGTTGCATTGCTCCCGCTGATCAACTCCAGCTTCTTTTACGCGCTTCTCATCAACAAGTACAGCCACTTCATCGTGGAGAGGTTGGAAAAAGTGGGAGCTCCGTGCTTGCTCGCGGAATACACGACCGCGTACTCGGCACACGACATCCAGTCCGAGGTGAGGGGAGAGGAGGAAGCTAAGAAATGAAGGGAGCTTTCAGTTGGACGACTGGTTAAACTTTCTGACGCTCAGCGGCCCGTACTCCACAATCTTCTCTTACGCCGTCATCCTCGCTTTCGGAGTCGCTGTGGTTCGTTTCGTGCGGAAGAACAAAAGCCGGCTGCCCGACCCGAAAGTCCAGACGGCCATCACAATCACGCTTGCCATTCAGGTGTCTTCTATTGGCTTTGAGAAGATGCAATCTTTTGTTCAGGCGTTCATCCCGATTATCCTCTGCGGCACGCCCGTTGTCTTAGGGATCGTGTACAAGGGAAAGAACTTTCGCTACATCTCCTTTCGCTACATCTTCATCTTCGTCGTCTACATCCCGCTCTGCAACGCCCTGGTCACGCTGTCCGTCATCAAGGCCTACCGCGAGTTCGTCATCCAGAAGCTGACGGGGATCGCGAGGGTGGTGTTGACGAACGAGCCGACGGTCAGCGCTGTCATGCCCTTCCAGGCACAGAACGCGCATTAACGAGGCATTTGTGTGTTCTACTATGTATTGTGTTCAGTAATAACCGCAAATGATCTACGATTCTCCTCATTAAAAGTTTCATGTTTTTCTTTCGAACACATGACGAATTCTATTGAACGAAACCAACTAGTCGCTTTGGAAGATTTACAAGCCGTAAAAGAAACCTGCCCGAGTGTAAAAAGAAGGCGTGAAGGGGGAGTCGCGAGTACAACTGGAAACTAGGCGCGTACGGATGAGTTCTGCGAATTGACCTCCTTTTGACGTATGCGTGGCGGCTGGCTTAAAAGCGAGAAGAAGGGAGAAAGCGGGGTCGTTGGCGCTTCCTCGCACGCTCGTCGTGAAATGAAAGTCCCGATGGATCTGCCGTTGACCGTAGACACGCGTGAGTCGTTCGATTTGATCCAGCAATCGATTTTCGTTCAGGACACTCGCGCCCACTCATCTCGAATTCGATGAGCGGCCGGAAGTCAAGCTTTCGACCAGTGCACGCGGCCTTCGCTCTGCTGCTCGTTCTTCTTGTTATCCTTCTGTTCATCCGCGCACTCCTCGCCGATTCGATACGCAAGGATTGGGAGAAGGCGGCCGTGTGAAAGCGGAAGCGGGCTGACACAAGTAGATCACCGCTTGGATTGCAACAACTTGTCCGTTAGATCGATTAATGCCTTCATTTGTGCTCGAATTTGTTTGTGAATAAACGCCTTGCTGTCGACTTCCTTCGTTGTTGTCCGCCGCCGCCAAACGAACGCCGCTCGCCGGTCGGCGCAAAGCGAAAACAATCGCCGGCCGGCCGGGCGTTCGGGCGGGCGGTCGGGGGCCGCCGCGAGTGGGCGCCCCGCTTCGCCGCCGCTCACCGTCTGCTGGGGGGTTGCGGCCGCCGAAAGTCATCACTTTTTATTGCTTTCGCTCGTTCGTTTGACTCACCGATTGCCCCCGCTGATTGCAGGACTCCGCGCGGCGCAATGGTCTGGTCGGGGCTCAAGAACCGCCTTCTGCGATTCGTGGACGACGTGGAGATTCGGTGAGTGCGGTCGGCTTCCTATCATTCCTCTCTCTTTTTTGTTTGCAGCCTCAAACTGGCCGTCCCGTCGGACGTTCAGGCCCGCGCCGTCCTCCTCGAGCAGTTCGAAGCCGGGCGGACGTTCGCCGCCGCCCTCGGCCGCCTCCGCTCCGAACTCGGGCCAAAGGCGATGCGGAAGCGGACGGCCAAGTGGCTGTGGAAGCGCTTCCGCAAGGGCGATACGGACATCGCGTGGGGCAAGCTGGAGGACGAGGACCTTCTGCTGCTCGCCGAGAGCAAGCTGCTGGCCACAAAGCGGGCGCTCGCCTGCCGCCTGCCCTGTCGCGTGTCCGCCCTCACCTCCAGCGGGCGCTTCGTCCTCGTCCGCAAGTACGTGGGAAAGACGCGCAAGATCTGCATTCTGGACCTCTTCCACGGGCAGGACGAGTGAGTGACTCCCCTTCCACCTCTTCCCTCCCGCTCTTGCTTGCAGAGTGCTCAAATTCAACTGGACGCCGCTCGTGCGCAAGCACTTCGAACTCCCCACGAACACGTTCTTCGTCAAGAAGGTCGACTGGCTGCTGTTCGTGGACGAGCGGACGGTCGTCTTCTCGATCGCGCCGCTTTACGAAGAGGGCGGCCAGACGTTCCTCGTGCTCTCGTTCCTCGACCTCCGCGCGGCGACCCTCGTGACCTCCGACTACGTGCAGATGCCCACGCGCGTCGACCAACTCGCCCGCCTGCACTCCGCCGCGCGGAAGGCCGTCGTCTGCTTCTCGGCCGGCCGCAACGGCGCGCCCAACCGCCTCCAGACGGTCGAGATCGTGGGCGGGCGGCTGAAACTCCGCGAGGACGCCCAACTGCCCGCCTTCCTCCGCTTCAAGTCCGCCCTGGTGGGCGGCGAGAAGGTCCTCGGCTTCCAGTACAACAACCTCTTCCCCGAGTTCGACCCCACCGAACTGATCGAATTCTCGCCGCAGAGCGGGCGGACGGTCGAGCACGCGGTCTCCATGAACGAAGAGCTGGAGGACGCGTTCGATGACGTCAGTTCTCCTCGTTGTTCCCGTGACCCATCCCTTCTTCCAGTTGGTCAAATACACGTGGGCCGACGGGCGCTTCTTCGCGGCGATCAACAGCGACGAGGGGCGGGCGACCGCCGTCCACGTGTTCGACCCCCGCACCAAAAAGTGGGCGGACGCGGGCATTCGTTTGGGCGCGTACGTCTGCTCGATGCTCGCCGCCGCCGACGGGACGCTCCTCGTGCGCACCGTCGAGCCCTCGTTCAACAACTCGTTCTACCGCTTTTATGTGAAGTGAGTCCTCTCTCTTCGTGCTTTGATCCCTCCGTTGCTTCCAGCCGGCCGAAATCCCTGCTCGAAGCTGCCTGGGCGACGGTCCGCCGGCGGGATCAATTTTGTCCCGGTTTCGCCGCGCGCGTCCTCCGCGCTCTCCCGCCGAACTCGCCGCTCCGCTGCCCGTGGGCGAAGGACCGCCAGCCGCCGGCGGACGTCCCGAAGTGATCGCAGAACTCCGCCGCTAATTGAATTGTTTGTACACTCTCGATCGTTCTCCCGCATTCCCCTCTCACTTTCTCGTCTATTTTCGTTTGTTGTCGCCGCTAACATCCGCGTTTCGGTTTGGAATAAACGTTTGATTTGGCCGCCGATCGGCGACGATCGTGGGAACGGGCGGGCGGGTGGACGGCGGGCGATTTTGGCGGCCGGCAGTCGGCGGACAGGCGGCCGGCGGAAACGGAGCGGAAGGGAGCGGAGGGGAGTTGAAAGCGGCGGGAGAATCGTCTCAAATGGTGGCCGCGGCTTCGCGTTCGGCCGGCCGCCCGCTTTCATTTCGCCCCGCCGATCGCGCGTCGTTTCGCGTTTTGCTCGTTCCACCGCCGCCGCCGACTTTCCGCTCATTTCAGGAGTTCGCCCTCCGCGCGGTTGCCGGTCGTCGGCTCGAATCAAAGCGGTGGGTTTCCTTTCCGATTACCCTCCAATTATTCTCCCCCGCTTCCAGGCGTCATGGTCAAGGAGAAGCCGTACGCGAGCGACATGAGGGCGCGCGCCCACTTCCGCGGGCTGCTGGGCGGCGGCACGCCGTTCGCCCACGCCCTCGCGATCGTGCAGGAGAAGTTCGGGAAAAAGGCGTTGAGTCTGCGGGCCGCTCAGCTGTGGCGCGCGCGGCACCGCAAGGAGAAGCCGCCCGTCCAGCAGCCGGCGGCCACTCCCGCCCGGCCGCCGAAGGACGCGCTCGTCTTTTCGACCAAACACTGCGATCGGGTGCTGGGGAGCGACGGGACGGTCCACGTCTTCCGCTCGGGCGACTCCATCCTCCTCTTCGACGCCGACCACCAGCAGCAGTGAGTGGCCGCTTTCACAATCCTCATCTTCCCGCTTGCTTCCAGCGAACTCAAGCTGGACTGGACGGACTTCCGGGCGGCGCATCCGCACCGTCTGCTCGGCGAACACGACGAGAGGAACGTCCAAGCGGTCTACTTCGTCGCCGGAGAACTCGCCGTGCTGCACGCGCACTTCGAGAAGGAGGGCGTCGTCCGCTCGCTCCTCTGCCGCGTCCAGCTCGACCTCGAGCGGAAGCTCCTCACCGGGACGGACTTCCTGCTCGTCGACGGCGCCCTCCAGCACGTGCAGACGTTCGCGGAGAGCAACCAAATCGCCTGCTTCTACGATCGGCTGTTCGACGGCACGCCGAGCGTCAGCGTCGTGGAGATTTCATCCGGGTGGATCTCCGAGCCCAGGAAGCCGTACGAGTTGGCGTGGATCCACCTCCCGTTCGCCACGCTCATCGACGGAGCGGCCGTGGGGTTCCGGCCGAGCGAATTCGGTTGGATGCCCTCCGTGTTGACGACGAACGTCATGCGGCGGATGGATCCGCACGAAGAACAGCCGTCTCCGGACTTCCAAGAGATCGCGGTGGCCGACGAGACGATTCGGAGCAAGGGATGCGTTCGTTTCCCTCCGCACTCTCTCGCCTCTTATTCCTCTGCTTTCAGCTCGCGACCGGCCGCTGGGGGCCGCGCGTCTTCTTCTTCGCCCGCCTCAACCACCGCGAGCGCACGACCTCGATCGTCGCCTTCAGCTTCGACCGGAAGGAGTGGAAGCAGACGGCGGTCGCGTTGCGGGACGACTTCTTCTCGATGGTGCCCCTCTCGGACGAGGAGCTCGTCGTTTTCACGCGCAAGTACGTCCACAAGAAGCCGCTCACGAGTGTCTATCGCTTCCAGAATCTGTAAGCAATCCCCTCTCTACCTTTCAATAATCTCTCCGTTGTTCCAGCCATTGGGACTCGCTTCTCGACGTCCCGCTCCCTCCGGACTGGAAGCCGGATCTCCAGAGCAAACTGCAGACGCAGCTCCGCCCGAAATGGTGGTGGAAGGACGCCAAGGGCAACACGCACTTCGGAGAATCACGGGAGGCGCTCCTGGAGTTCGTAAAGAAGCTGGAGGAGGAGGCGGAAAAGGCCAAAAATAAGCCGCCGGAAGTCATCACCCTCTAGTTTTAATTCGAGGATCTCTCGTGTGAATCTTGTCGTTAACTCGTTGTTGTGAATGTTTCTCGTCTGTTGTCGCCTTATGCGTTTACTTTGTAATGCGGGTGTTAGTTATCGTGCGAATAATTGCGGCTAATTAGTGAATAAACCTCGGAGCGCTCCCAAGTTGTCTGTTTCGAAGAGTAGCTAGCCGGGAACAAGAAGGTACACGTTTTCCATCGTCGATCGTGTGGAGCTGGGTGAACGGTTAACCGCTTGATGAGGCAGAAGAAAGATCTTGCAATTCGGAGACAACAAATCAGGTAACAGAAATACCCGCTTTTGTTTAACAGTAGGAAGCGGTGGTCGAATCCGAGAAGGATCGAGTATCTTGGTGATGGCTTGCAGACCAGCATTTGTCTTGCTCATAAATCGTTGCTTGTTGACAGCCGGCAGATTCCTCCTTGCGCCAAAGCGGAGAGTGACGGAATGCGCGGCACAACGGTCGTTCGCTTTCGGCTCCGTCTCGATGCGCACATTTGCGCGCGTGATGGGCGAAGAAACGAAGGTGAATCACGAGTCAATGCGACGAATTCCAATGGCAGCGGAGAAGATGAGCGGCAGATGGCCGAACGAAGCGAATTGCACGCCTTCTCTCGCTTGCTCGCTTATTGTCCGTGTGCTTCGTTGCGGGTCGTGTTCAACTTCTCGCTTTTGTGTCTTCTTGTACGTGTCTTCAATGCTTCCTTCCACTCGTTTTCAGGCATGACGGCTCGTGTGGAGAAGCTCTCGGACGAGAAGGTGAAGCTCGTGCTTCCGATCAAGTCGCCCTCGAACGCTTGCATTCGCAGCGAAGCTCTCGTCTTGGATTTGCCCCAGAAGTTCCGCGCTCAAATTTCGATGAGCTTTCTGATGCGAAGCTGAAACATGGTCTACACCGAGGCCTGGGACCTGTTGGTCGTCACCTTCTACGGCCATCCGAGCGTCAAACTGGAAATAAAAAGCGTGGATCTACAAACGGTCGGACGAATGCATCAAAAGCTTTCACGGTTTGCTGTCCGCTGTTCCTTCTTCCCCTTTCTTTCTCGCAGACAAGTGGACGTCGAACGAGTTCACTCCCGAGAGGGATCACCAGAACTTCCGCATGCCGCACTTCTCGTTCCAACAACCGGAGGAGTTCGAATTGCACGTGCTGATTCGTCAACCCATCGAAGACCTCCCGCTTCCCAAGCCGCGAGAGCACCTGGCCCGCAGTTTGGAGACGACGTTCGATTCGGGCGACTACTCGGATTTCGTGGTCAAATGCGGAGAGAGCGAGTTCAAGGCGAGTGCCGCTTTCACCCCACGGTTCCACCCACTTCTTCTTTCAGGTCCGCAAGTACGTCCTCGCTACTCAATCGGAGGTGTTCAAGTTGGCCATCGAGAGCGACTTCAAGGAACGCGAGGAGGGCGTCTACGAGGTCAAGAACGCGGGCTCGGGCACTGTGCAGCACTTCTTCCGCTACTTCTACGCGGGCGAACTGCCCGAAGAAAAAGGAGTGGCTGCCGCCGTGTTCCCGCTCGCGGCCCAATACCAACTGCCCGAGTTGATCGTGAGTTCTGACCGCTTCTTCCACCCTCGACCTGCTCGTTTAGGAAATCTGCGACAAGCAGATCTGCGACGAGCTTTCGCTGGAGAACGTGATCGAGTGCTTGGGACTGGGCGCTCTCTACGAACAACCGGCGGCCTTCAAAGTTCGCGTCATTCGCTTCACCAAGGAGAACATCAAGAAGGCCAAGAAACTGCCCGAATGGCGCTCGTTCGCTCGCGATCACGGCGAGTTCGTTGCCGACATTTTGTGATCATTCAGGCGTTCATCTAAAAGTTCTTCTTAAATAAAACCTTTTCGATAAATGAACTCATCTGTCATTTCCTTAGTTTCTATTGACAAATAAATTCTTGCTCAAATCGCATCGTTATTGGCGAACAGGAAACACGTGTACTACGAAGGCCGCACCACCCACTGAGTGCAACCATACGAGCTTTATTCCTTCTGTTTATGCGCTGAGTTGGTCCGCTCTTGCTACCCCCTGTTTCACGAACGCCACGAGGTTTTGGGTGACGTTGCCCGATGTTCGAAGCGGAATTCGCCCATTCAATCACCGCGATTCCACGAATGCCGAGCGGACGAGCGTTCTCTTCGCTTGTGTTACGCGAGGGGGTCGTCGGCATTTCCTCGTCAAAATGTAAAGAAGATTATTGTTCAAGCGGGAAGAGAGAAAGTGGACTGGTTTGTAACGCGAATTATACGCCGTTTTGTGCCTCCGCTTGAGTGATGCCCGAACGTTCGTGTTTCCGCTCGCCTTTTCCATTCGATCGCTTTTGAATGTTGGCAGCAAGTCTCCGCAATGCGCACGAAGAAGCGACAAAGCTTCTCGATCCATCAGCCGGAATTTCCGCTGGCATCTCCACGGCTAAACCCGCTAAGAAGACGACCCGCTCATCGCACTCATGGCAGTCGCACGTTCAAGGGCTGCGCGGCGTCGCGATCGTGGCCGTCTTGCTGTTCCACTTGTGGCCGCGGCGCTTCCCGCTCGGCTTCTTGGGCGTCGACGTGTGGGTTCCGCTTGATAAAAAAACTGACTTTTGTTTTTCTGCTGCAGTTTCTTCGTGATCTCCGGCTTTCTCATGTGTCTGCTGCTCGATGCGAAGCGACCGCTTGGATTCGCCGCCACCAGGCAGTTCTACTTCAGAAGGATCAAGCGAATCGTAAGGCTCTTGTCATTGTTCTTCATGCGTTTATTTGTTAAGATTCCAACCTATCTGTTCGTCATCCTGCTTGCTCTCTTCCTGGCCTTTTTCTTCGTCTCGCCGGTCGATTATGCCGCGTTGAGAGCAGGGGCAATCAAACCGCTCTTTTACGCCGCCAACATCCCGGACACTCCAGACGACGACTACTTTGCCGAGGTAAGAAGGGATAGCGAGAATAATTGACCACTTCTGTTAGACGGCCGGCGGCTTCTTCTTCTTCCTGCACCTGTGGTCGTTGAGCGTGGAGCTGCAGTTCTACTTGGGAGTGCCGCTGCTGGTGGGCGTCCTGCACCGCGTGTCGTCGCGAGCGCAATGGGGGTTGCTGCTTGGACTTGCGGTTGCCTCGTTTGTCTTCCAGTCGACGGCCACCGGGGACGTGCAGCACATGAGCTTGGCGGGCCGCGTGTGGCAGTTCATGTGCGGCTTCTTCGCCTTCCGTTTGCAACGGTGGATGCAAGAAGCATGTCCCGCAGATTACTCAAAGTGTCCGCAAGACGCGGAAGACAAACGCGACCTTGAATTTGCCGTCGAGATCTCCCCAGCCGGTCAGTTCTTTCTCTCTTCTTCAAAACTTCTTTTTCAGCGCCGTCATTCTTCAATCTGCTCTTCGAATGGGCTCGGCTGGTTGTTCCCCTGCTGCTCGTGGTCCTCCTCGCCGTTCCGCTCACTCCCTTTCGCCAACTGAACCGCCTGCTCGTCACTCTGCTCGCCTGCTTGATCGTCGGAGTGAACGCGAACAGCCGGCTGCTCACGAACCGCCCGCTCGTCCAGCTGGGGAACGTCTCGTACTCCGTCTACCTCGTCCACTGGATCCTCTTCGAATGGCGACGCTACGAGTTCGTCGAAGTGGAGGACGCGGCGAGTCGCTTAAGTTGGGAAGGTGTGTTGCTTCTCTTCGTTCCAGCATTTATTCACTTCTTCCAGTTGGTCTGTTGTTGATCTCGATCGCCATTGCGGTCGGCTTCCTCGTGGAAAAGGCGTTCAAACGAGTCAGCCAGCAGTTGACCTCGTGGACGCGCGTGCTCGTCGCGATCGCCGTCTTGTACGCGGCGATCGGCGGCTGCTTGTGGCACTTGAAGCAGAACGAAGTCGGCTTCAACGTGAGAACAGAAGGATGCTCAATGGGCACTCACTCGCTTTCTTTGCAGCTGGACGCAAAGCCCAAAACAAGGGGACCGGAAACGGAATTGGAGATCCGACAACGGGCAATCGATTTCTTTGAACACCCCGAGCACGCGACTGCTTTCAACTCCACCGCTTTGCTCAAATTCGCCCGCGACTTCTCGGAGGCCGCCTTGCACTCGTGGTACTGCGACGAGCATGCGGAATTTCCGACCCGCTTCAAGAACCAAAGGTTGTTGGGCAAACTGTCGAGGAGCGCGTGCACGGTCACGGACGGTCGGGGCAACAAGACGATCGTCATCTTCGGCAATTCGCACGCACGGTTCGTTTAATGGGTGGATAGAAAGGTTGATTGCGAAGATTGCAGAACGTACATGCCGGTGAGCGAAGAAGAAAGCGTAGCTGACCGTCGCGTTTAGGGCATCATGCACGCTTTTCGCGATCTCTACAAAAATGTGACGCTCATTTACCGCAACGGCTGTCTGCTGATCGGGGCCGCCGACGACAACGTCCGTTCTTCTTTTCTATCCACCTTTCGGTTCTTTTTAGCCCTCTGCAAAACCGTGCGCAAACGAGCGAAAGGGCTTGCTGCCGATGCTCCGGCAGTGGAAGTACCCGATCGACATTCTGATCGTCGGCCAAACGCACATCTCGCCGGACGATCGGCCGTACGCTGAGATCGAAGAGGATCCCGTCTTCCGCAAGCTGGCCGGCGAGTTGGCGGCCTTGAGCGAAATCGCTCGAGAAGTCATCTTGCTGCCGAATGTGCAGTTCATTTCGGACATCAACTCGTTCATTTCTCGCTGGAGGAAGACGATCGTGGCGGGCGGCAGCAGGGAAATCTTCAAGGCAGACATCAAAGTGCGTCTTCTGTCTCTCCTTGCTCCAATGTTTCTTGTTTAGACGAGCCTCAAGCACTACCCCAGCTCTCGGAAATGGTTGAGGCGCGTGGAGTGCCCAAAGTGCGCCAAGTTCGAGTGGGAGGACCTGTGGTGTGATCGACAGACGGGCGTTTGCAACACGGTCGATCCGGTCGCCCGTCTGCCCTACTTCTACGACCAGCATCATCCGAATGTTCGTTCCAGTAAGATGCCTGACGGTCTCTTTTTAGTACTTTGGATCGATGTTCGTCGGTCAGTTCTTCCGTCAGCGATACGACCAGTGGTTGGCGGAGAAGAACTCTAACGCTACGTGGAACGAAGGAAACGGAACCGTTGTGTAGCTTGGTAAAGGATCAACTTTTCGGCATAATCGAGGATAATCATTCGTTAACAGTTCTGCTGGTAATATTCCCTTTTTGTTGACCTTGGTGCAGAAAAAAGCGTTGAAAATTAGTCGCCGTTAACCGCTCGCCGGCTTTTCTGCAAGGGCGGCCGACCGCTCTGCGGGCCGATGACTCACGCTGATTGCGGGCGTCTTTGTCGCCGGACGTTCCGCTGTTCAAACCGAAGGGTGTGTGGCCGAATGGTTAAGGCGTCCGACTTAAGATCGTGATGGCACAGGAACTCGCAAGAGTTCCGCGCTGAGTGTGTTCGATTCACACCGCACCCGTATCTTTTTCCTACATCCGGGATTGATCAGTTGTCTCCAACGAGTGTTACTTTTAGGAGCACTTAGACGAGTGTATGCGGTAGCCTGCAAAGTCTCGTCCTCTTCTAATTACTTGCAGCTTGTCCAACTCGTGGTGTAACGACATGCTCACTTTCACTCGGTAGCAAGCGAGCAGCAAGCAGAACGAGCGGGAGAGTTTGCCGCTTGTGCCAAGAGTTCCGGTCGATTTTCCCCGTCCGCTCCGCCGCTGCCGCTTTTTGTTTCTCCTCTTCGATTTCTTTCTTTCGTTAATCGATCTTCCACCGGATGAACACCTCGATTGGTACGAGCATGAACGGGACCGTCAGCAAATGGGGAGGAAATCCCGAGGATCAAGTGGTGAGTTTTTTCCGGCTGTTTTCGTTTATTTCCTTTGTTTAGGACTTACTCGGCTTCGTCTTCATGACCGGATCGCTGATGTACGCGTCCGCATTGGCGGCCTTCGTCCTCGTGAACTACTCGAAGCCGAAATCCAAGCATCGCGTCGTGTGCATCCTGTTCCAAGCCTACGGCCTCGTCGTGACCTGCATCTCGGCTGCCGGCTGTCACACTCGTTCGACCCTCCTGCTCGAAATCGCCTGGTACGGATGGGTGAGTTCTTTTTCTTCATTCCTTCGCCCACTTCTTCTTTTCAGGTGCTGGGCGTCGCGTTCTGGGGCCCCCTCTTCATCGGCCTGTCGATCGGCGTGTTCGGGACGACGGACGGGCAAATCTCGGACCATTTCACCACCCTCTTCGAGAGCGGTGGCGTGCTGCCGGCGGTCGGTGGCTACTTCACTTCGATGACCCACGCTGCGGGAATGACGACCGAGGCGCGCAATCTGCTGCTCGGCAAGTGATTTGCTGGCTTGCCCAAAACCGTCGATGTTCCTGTGTTCTAATCTATCGATTGTACGAATAAACAAACGATTTTACCCGCTTCGATCTTCTTGTTCTTCAATCAAATTTAGGAGCAAATTTAGTCCACACTCGGCGGGTTTCCGCGGTGGAGCAGCTGCCGAAGCGACTGCGAGAATGGCTACTACACCCAGCCGAAGCTTGCGGTCGCCGAGCCGCCTGGGCGAGGGGGGTTGGGTGGGACTCGAACCAGCATGCAGCGCCAACCCGACGGGAAGTCCGACCGCTTACCAGCTGAGCCACCACCGCCCCTCTTCAATCAAATTCTCCGTTTATTCGAGCTAGCGAGCGGTCGGAACATCAGCGAGCGCATGCCGCCGCACGCAAAAGCGATGACTCACGGTGACTCACGGCCAACAAGGGGATATTCGTCGACCCAAGCGGTGTAATTCCAATCGAAGGGGGTGTGGCCGAATGGTTAAGGCGTCCGACTTGAAATCGGATGGCATAGGGACCCTCGCGGGCCCGCTGCTAAGTGTGTTCGATTCACACCGCACCCGTTCTCTTTTCACACGACGGACGGCAATGGTTTCTCGTTTTTCCATCGGGTCTTTCATGGTCTCCTCGTATGTTAGGAAATTTTTACGGGCGGTTGCGTCATTTGATTGAACGCAGTGTACAAACAAGAATTACGCGGCCGTATCGCCAGCGGCCGTTGCTTGCCGTCCCGCTCTTCTGCCGATTTTGCCGACGTCCTCCCGCACCCTCCGCCCACCAAAACCTTCCTGTCCTCATTCATTCAAGCGACTGATTAGCAGAAGAACTTCTGAAGGCAGCGCTCGTCCTCCGTGTTCACGAGGAAGAGCCGCAGAAGGCGCTTGTGGGTGTCGACGTTGAGGAGCGAGAAGCGGCCGTGCGCGAGGAAGCGTTGGAGGCGGCGGAGGGCTTCGGCCAGGGGGACGCCGAAACGGTCGGGCGGGTGGTGCAACTCGACGTTCAGCTGGCAGACGAGCGGCCCGGCGAGCAGGCGGTCGAGCAGGCGAAACTCGGCGCCCTCCACGTCCACGAGCAGCAGGTCGATCGGGCGGCCGGCCGCCTCGCGCTCAAGCAGCCGGCGGACGTCCTCGTGCGGCACCCGTTTGTTCGCGTAGCGGCCGTTTGCTGCAGAAAGAGGTGGGTAACCGAGCAAGGTTTCTTTCTTCTCACGGTCTCG
Source organism: Aphelenchoides fujianensis (assembly GCA_024699865.1). Lineage (NCBI taxonomy): Eukaryota > Metazoa > Nematoda > Chromadorea > Rhabditida > Aphelenchoididae > Aphelenchoides > Aphelenchoides fujianensis. The sequence goes on along the minus strand of JAMPIO010000038.1, from coordinate 729,538 downwards.
AATGCGCGCCGTCCGAACGCCCGCCTCCGCCGCGACGGCAGCGTGGACGAAGCGGGCGCGCGGGAGGCGTTCGACCAGCCGACGGTTCGCCTCCGTCGGGTCGACAGCCACGAGCTCGCACTGCGGCCAGCGGGCGGCCAGTCCCGCCTCGCCGCCGAAGTCGCCGCCCACGCCGAGCGTCACGACGAGGCAGGCGGCGCCCGCGACCGGCGGCACGAAGTATTTGCGCTCGTCGTCCGACTCGAACGCGTGAAGCCAGCGGCGGCTCACCAGCGACGCGTTGTACGTCTGCAAGCGAGACGCGCTGTAAGTCGACTTCCCGCCCGCTCACCGCCCCAACGGCCGTCCACTTGAACCAGTCGGCGGCCTGGCGCTTCGCCCAGTAGGCGACTTTCTCTCGTTGCTCCGCCCGCAGGTCGGCCACTCGCTGCCGCCACTCCGGAAGGCACCGCTTCACGTGCACGAACGGCGAACGGCCGAATTGCACACGTTCAGGCAGCAGGAAGTAGAGCGAGGAAAGAAGGACAAGGAACACGATGAGAGCAGTTCTCCAATGGACAAGCGAGAGTATCATTGCGGAAGGAAGTGGAAGACTCACGGCTTCATCCCGTAGTGTGCCGAGTCACTCTCGCCCTCCGTCCCTTCCGATAGCCATCTGCCCGCCGGAATGACGACGACGCGCGAGTTACGAGCGGCGATTCAAAAGAAGGCGGCGGTGTAGCGTGGATGAGCGGTAGAATGTGAAACGGGTTTGTCATCACAAGCGGCAGTGAACGGTTGATTCAATCGATTGCTTTTTAGGCCCGACCACCGGCATCTGCGGTATTTTTTGTCCCCTTCAATCAACGGGCAGCTTCTACAACCTTCTTTTCGCAAGCCGGTTTGCAAGTGGGTCACTGTGGTGCTTTGTTTTAACGGCTAGATTCCACTCGCAGACGGCAGTTGTAGGCGTTGTGGAGCAATCGCCAGCGGTAGACGCCCCGTTACGTCGGGAACCCGCGTTTATTCAAACAACGACGAGAAATCAACGATGAGAGTTGACTTCGGAGAACAACTCTTCCAAGACGGACAGATCGGACCTGAAGAACTCGCCAAAATCGAGCCGGCCGGAAGGCGGCGGCGAGCACTGGGCGATGACAAAAAAGCGTCTTTTTTGCACCTGCGAGACGCCAATGGGCAGCGGCCACTCTCGCCACCCTCCGAAACTCGTCTCTTTGCGACCGCCAATGACTGCTCACTCGTTCCACTCCGCGCGGCGCTCGTCGGCCAGGACCGTTTCTTCGTGTTTCCAAATGACCTTCCGATTTGAAGTTGAGTAGAGCCAAGACGATTCAAGCAAACGCGTTCGGCGACGATCGGGCCTCGCTGTGTCAACAAAGAGTAAGCGGATTAGTTCGCGCTCCTCTGCGGTTCCATCGGCAGGGGTTTCGGCTGGAACGAGGTTCTCCGCAAGCCTTTTGCTCGTTTGGCGTCGTGCATCAGCACTGGAATTCTGCCTTCCTCACTTTCCGCTCACTCATTCGTTTCTTCTGCCGAGCAGCTGGTCGCTCTCCTCAACGAATTCCTCTTCTTTCAGCGTTCTCGTCGAGCAATGCGAACGGCGAGGCTCTTCCGCCGTGCACGAATGACGTCCGGACAGGTGAGTTCGAACGAATCAAGCGGGATTTGGCTTCCATTTTCTTCCCGCAGGTGGCCGTCTGCCTTCTCGCGTTCCAACTCGTGGTGTTGTTCCTGCTGTACGCGGCGAACTACTCGGTTCTCAGCCGCGGCCAGCCGCCTGCCCGACCGTCTTCTCCGCGCCCCCCGCTCGTTGAGACGAGCACGCGGCCCAAACGAGAGCAAGAGGCGCCGAATGTGCGACTGCGGGATCGCCGGGCGCCTCTCCGCGTGCCGAACGGATCGCTCTCGCTGTGGGACGAGCTGAACGCCGACCTCTTCGCCCCCGACTACTCGCTCTCGCACCCGCTGGAGAACGAGTGCCGATTCCCGCTGCTGAGCAGAGGTGCGTTCTGATCACTCCTCTCCCTACTCCCCCGCTTGCAGAGGAGCCCGACCTGCAACCGTTCGTCGAGCACTACGTGGAGGCCGACTGCCCGCCGCCGCGCTCGCCCGTCCTCGTCGACCAGCTGCCCACCGGTGAGCTGCTCGTCGGACGCCGTTTTTCGTCCAAAGGCCGAAAGAAGTTCACGTGTGCCGCCCGGGAGCTCGTCGGCGGCCTCCGCCCGAACCACACGCACTGGGAGACGGTCGGTGAGGTGATTGTGGTGAGTGGAGAGAAGAGAGCGAAGGACATCATTGATCTCGCCTGGCTGCAGCTTCCGGTTGGCCGGCGGGTGTTCGTCGAGCGGGACCAATTCCTCGTGCGCTGCGTGGATTCGAATGGGATGATTCGTGAGTCCTCTTCTTTGTTCTCCACTCACTTGTCGCCTGCAGTGTTCGAGGACGCGTTCACGAACATCCCGCGGAAGGCGCGTCTCCGCCCGCCCCGTCTGGACGGCACGCCGAACGTCTCCGTCTCGCTGCTCGTGCTCGACTCCACCGCCCGCACGCAGTTCTTCCGCCACGCGCCTCAAACTCTCCGTTTTATGCGGGAGAACGGCTTCCAGGTGCTGCACGGCTTCAACAAGGTGAGTGCGGGCAAGAGCGGAAGAAATGAGAGCTTGAAGGTCGGAGACAATTCGGCAGTCAATCTTCTACCGCTTCTCGCTGGTCGGGACGTCGAGGTCGACAAGCAGGGCACCGAGCACCTCGTCCGGCCGGACATGCGCCTCACGCGCGCACAGCTCGAGAAGGACGCCTGGAAGTACGCCAACACGCTCCTTAAGCAGATGAAAGGCGAGTGCTCGTGGTTGCTGTTTGCGAATTAATTGAGCGTTTAGAGCTGGGCTGCAGCACGATGTTCAACGACGACATCATGGTTCGTTTGAACGGTCTTTCCTTCAGTTTCTACCTACCTCTCCCGTTGCAGATCCCGCAGCTGGGCTTCATGAACGCGTTCCAGTTCAAGGGATTCCGCGAGCCGCCCGCCGACTACTTTTTTCGGCCCTACTACGAGTATTTGTACCAGCGACAGGCGGCCCGCCCGGGGTGCGTGAACGGGCGTCTGATCGCGCGGCGGATGCTGGAGATTTGGGAGCGGTCGGTCCGCTCGGCCTCCTCCTCGTCACTTCTCTCTTGCTGCAGGTTCTCGACGACCTACTCCCGCGAGTGCCACTTTGGGTTCACGTTCCTGACGGCCGGCACGCACGAGAACCCGAACGGCGTGGAGCTGCTCGACGGCCACCTTCACGACGCGCTCGTGCGGCTGCGATACCGCGGCGCCCTCGAGCACACCGCGTTTCTGCTCCTCGGCGACCACGGGCAGCGGATCGTGAGTGGGCGGTCGTCTTTCACTCACTCCTCTTCTCGCTGCAGTCCCCCATTCGGGGCTCCTATGCGGGGCGCGTGGAGGAGCGGATGCCGCTGCTGGCCGCCTTTCTCCCCGCCAAGTTCCGCGCCGCCCACCCGGATAAGTGGCGACAATTCGTGGCGAATGCGGTGAGTCGCCCGTCCGTCCTCGTAGCCACTCGTGCGTGCAGAACCGCTTCACTTCCCACTACGACGTGCACGAGACGCTGCGCGAACTGCTGCGGCTGGACGACGCGCGGAGGCGGCCGGTCGGCGCGTCCCTTTTCCGCCCGTTGCCCGTTAACCGCTCGTGCACCGAAGCGCGCGTCCCGCTCCACCACTGCACGTGTCAAGAGCGCCTCAACGAATCTCTCGTTCCATTGAAGATCCGGGTGAGTTGATGGTGGATTTCTTATTTCTGCCTGCTCACTCCTCGCTTGCAGGACGAAATGCTCGCCGGCCTCCGCGAACACGTGCGCGCGACGGCCGCCCGGCTGGAGTGCGTGCGGCGCGTCGACGTGGAGCGGCCGACCGCCTTCACGCCGTTCACGCTGAACGCGAGGGCCCGCGCGGGCGTCCGCACCCCCAACCAGTGGGCCGCCCACGCGAACCGCACGGCCGCCGAAAACGAGCTCTTCGACGTCGAGTTCGAGGCGCCGCTCCGCGTGCTCACGGCCGCCGGCGAGTCCGCCCGCCGCTTCGCCCTCCGCAGCCGCGTCGCCTTCCGCCGGCGGTCGGGCGCCCTCCGGCCGGTCGCCGAGCCCCTCCTTCTGGACGCCGAGCGGCGCTGTCCGCACGCCTTCGTCCTCGCCGACCTGTGCGCCTGTTTGGGGACCACGGGTTGATCCATGAAGTTGTTTCTGTTGTTGATTCCTGTGAATCCTTTGTTGATTTTGGTTTGAGAATAAAAACTGTTTGTGTTTGTTGGGCGGGCTCTTGTTTACTCGTTGTTTGTTCCAAGGGTGGACTGGACCTAGCGGCGATCGTCCCTCAATTGCAGCCAGAACACAAGATCCTGTTGGTGCCCGTTCAATCGTTTATGCCGGGAAGTGAGTATCGATCGAATACAAAGAAGAACTGGACGGAGAGAAGCGAGAACAATTGCGAGCGGTAGAGATACCGAGTGAGAACGGAGGTAGGGAACGGAGGATAGAACAAATGGAAGATCACAGAACGGTCCACGGGCAGCGGAGGTCGCAGTTGGGCGGCAGGCGGGCGACCACGCGGGCGACGAATTCGGTGGCGACTTCGTTCCGGAGGCCCGTCCAGCACGACTCGGCGAGCGCCTTGGGGCGGCGGTGGGCGAGGCGGAAGAAGGCGGCGGTCGAACGGCCGTCGAGCGGCGCGCGGCTCTCGACGAGCAGCAGGCCGTCGGGGGCGGCGGTGAGGGCGCGGAGGTCGCCGGCCGCGCGGAAGCCCGTCTCCGTCCACCGCTTCCCGACGGGATCGAAGACGGCGATCGCGGAGAGCGGCGAGGCGGGCAGCCGGCGGCCGAAGAAGAAGCGGCCGTCCATCCAGCAGGCGCGAGTGCTCTTCTGCAACAATTGAATGGAGAACTCAACGGAGGACTCACCATCGGGTCGCTGTGGATCGTCGCCGCGTCCACTTCGATCTCGTGCACGCGCCGCTCGCCCGTCTCCAGCGAGAACTCGACGAAGCGGCGCGGGTCCAGCCGCTCGCCCGCCCACTCGAAGCCCACCAGCCGGCCGTCCACGAGCGCGGTGGCCGCGAATTCGGCGGCGGGCGGCAGGCGGACCGCGCGGCGCACTCGCAGCCGGTCGCCCCGCACGTCCACGACCGTCAGGACGCCGTCCGCGCGCCCGTCGGCCGGCCGGAGCATCGCGAACGCTTCCTCGCCGTCCAGCTTCTGCCAGCGGCCCGAACAGGCGGCGATTTCGGCGAGGTCGAGGGCGAACAGCGTGGCCGACGGGACGTCCAGCGCGCACAAGACGGCGACCGCCCGCCCGCCGTGGATCGTTTGCAGGATGACGGTCGTCTCGTCGAAGAACCGGAGGTACCAGACGGCGCCCGTGGTCAAATAGACGGGAATTTGGTGCCCGAAGACGTCCCAACGGATGGCGAGCTGCCTGCAAGCGGGGGTGGACGGGCAAAATGGAGGCGGGACTCACGTCTTTTGGCCGTGGAACGCGTCCAGCAGGAAGAACTCGCCGCTCGCCTCCACCAGTTGAAAGCGGCCGCCCGACGCCTCGAGGCGGCCGGCCGGCGCGGCGGGCGGCCCGAGCGGACGAAAGTGGGCGTCGGTCGCGAACATCCGGCCGGGCAGAAGGCGGCGGTTCCTGAAGCACGCGGAGGAAAATTTGGGCGAGAAAGCGGGGAAAAGTCGGAGAGAAATCGAGCGAAAACCGATGAGAAATCGGCGAGAAAGCCGCCCGACCGGACGGCGGACGGCTTTGCGGGCACTCCGTTCTCCACCGGCGAATCAACAGGAACACATTCCGCTCACCGTCGTCGGCCGCCGCTTCGTCTCCTCACCGATCGCAAGGAAAGTGGGTCGGACGAGCAATCGTGGGAATGAGTGAACCTGCTGCCTATTGACAACACCAACTCGAAGGGCATTTTTGACCTCGTTGTTCTCTTGGTGAAAGAAACCGGCCGTGCATTCGATTGAGTATTCCGGGGCTTTCAGCTTTCTCTCAATTCTCTGTTGTGAGCAACAGTCCTTTCGACGGGATCGGCTGGCAGCTGAAACAGAATGCGTGGACTGTTCTCTGCCGTTTGAAGAGGTCAACAATCTCACCGATGAAGTCGAGTAATGAGCGACCAATCGGCAAACCACTGCAAACGAATCCTTGAAGCAACAAGACAAATTTGCAGTCTCCATTCAAGTGTGAACATGAGGGCGGAAACATCGAAACGACGTCTCGTTCATATCTACTCGCATCTTTGACCAGCGAGAGTTGCCGAGATGAACACAAGACGTAAAAAAGCCGACGACAAACGAGCTCGCCTCCACGCCCCGCTCTATGCCGTGCGAAAGGCTGTAAAAAGAAACTCGACGGCGGCCGGCAATCCGCCGACCTTGCCGCCGCCTGTCGCGAACCCCGATCGAATGCCCGCGGTCATTGCGAAAGAGCGGGCGGGCGGGGAGCGGAGCTTTGCGGTGGGCAGGTGGTCGCCATTCGCTTGTTTTGCTGGGTTCGCGCCGCTCAGGCTGCCGAACTCCTCTACCACTTCCTACATTTCAGTCATGTCCGAACGGGCGTCTATCGTGCAGCTCGCCTGCTCGCAGTTCTGCGGCTGTGTGGAGGCGTGGAAGAAGGCGCTCTTTTGCCCCCAACACGGCCCTTCCGGTCGTCAGAGAAAGCGGATCGATCCCGGAAGTGAACTTCCCGCGAATTCGTTCGTCTACGAGGGCTATGGGGTTCGTTTCCTCATTTAATTCACCCACCGCCTTATTTTCAGCTCTCGAGCGACGCGTGCTGCTCGGCGGACGGCCGCCATCTGTTCATCTTCACGTTCGCGAGGGACCTGCTGCTCGTGGACCTCTTCCAGAACGCTCACAAGTTCGTCCTTTTTTCCTCTCGCTCAATCCTCCGTTCAGAGTGTTGAGGTCCCGCGCGGAGTGGGCGGCGAACACGGGCATCGCGGGGGCGGTAGTCGTGAATTTGGGGACGCTCCTCGTCGCCGCCTACGAGAACCGGCCGGACGGGCCCTCGTACGAGCTGCTGCTGCTCCGCTTCCGCCTGGACGGCCGCTCGTTCACGCGCGTCCCGCTTCTCCGCTCGACGGGCGGCGGCCACCGGACGTTCGTGCTCGCGGAGATCGGCGGGCGACAGGTGGACGTGCGGCGGGCGGTGCTCGGCGATCGGGGGCCGTTTGTCTTCCTCCGACTGGACGTGGACGAGCAAAAGGCGGCCGTTCTGCACACCGCCGCTCCGCCCACGGACGGCCCGCTCGCCGCTTGCTTCAGCGACGACGGGCGGCAACTGCACGCGGTGGACGCGCGGCAGCCGAACGTCCTCCACGTGTACTCGGTGGATCGGAAGGAGTGGACAGAGGAGCGGCTGGACGGGCGGCAGTTCGAGCGGGCGGTAGTTGCAGCTTTCATCGCTTCTTTCCTCAACTCTCGTGTTTGCAGGCCACCATGGGCGTCCACCTCCACTCGCCGCTCGGCGTCCACCTGCGCGGGCTGAAGCGAGAGCGGGGCGTCTCCGCTCACACGCTCTTTCGGTTGGACGCGGCGGCGAGGCGGTGGGCGGAGCTGCCGGTCGACGCGAAGGACGTCGCCCACGTCTTCCACTCGACGGACGGCGTCGTGGTCCTCAAATCAAAGCTCCTTTTCGGCGAAGGCGGCCGCCCGCCGACCACCCGCTTCAAGGTCGAGCGGCTCGCGTTCCGGTCGGTCCTCTTCTCTCCGCCGCCCACTCGTTTCTTCCGCTTTCAGCCGGCCGGACTCGCTCCAACTCCTCGCTTTGACGGCCGTCCGGCGGGGTCGCGAGGAGCTGGACGGAGCGGAGGGATTCCACGCGAAGATGGCCGTCCGCCCGCAGCGCGTCTGTCTCCCCGCCCTCTTCGGCGGCATGCAGCCGATCGAAGTTCGCCGTCTGCACGCGAGGAGCCGAGCCGGACGACAAAACTTCAGTCGACAGCGGCGATTCGAAAAGAAGATTCGATGGCCGTAGCTCGCTCGTGTTGAAATAAATGCGCCTTGATAGTAGTTTGTAGTCGGCAGTCCCGCACCGACCGAGAGCGGCGAGAGATCCGTACGGTACGGCTGATGCGCGGTGGGAAAGTGAGCGGTGGCCTGGGCTTTGCTCTTGCTGACCTGCTCGTTGCTTATTTGGCCGCTGAATCAACGAATTGTCTTTGATGAATCGAGCCGAAGCTAGACTTCATCCACGATTCACTCCAGCAGCCGAACGAAAATGAGGTGTTTATTATTGTACAAAGAGACCAGTCAGTGAGTTCGATAGGAAACATTGCGAGAGTCAAAGGAAATTGCGAGGGTAAAAGCGAACAATGCGAGAGTAGGAGGAACAACGAAGAGGTATTCAGAGGTAAAAGAAGGCGGCCTTCCACCCACGCCCCTCGTCCATGGCGGCGCACACGTCCCACAGGTACCAGACGAAGTCGAGGGAGCAGCGGAAGAAGAGATACGCGCACAACGCCGTGCGGGCGGCCATCCACGCGATCATTCCGAGCGAGAGCGTCCACACGCCCGCCCAGTGCAGGAGCAGGGCGACGACGAAGTAGACGGCCGAGCAGGCGAACATCCAGCGCGGGAACTTCTGAAAGTAGAGAGAAGTAGAGGGAGGACGAGTCGATTGCGAGCTCACGTAAACGCAGAACAAAAACTCCGAGGAAGATGGACGACGGTGGTAGACGACGACCAGAAGGAGGACGGCGGCCACGAGCAGGAGGTAGTGGACGGCCGTGTAGGCGCCCCACACATCCGCCTTCCGCTTGGCCACGAACAGGAGGACGGAGACGAGGGAGCCCACGAGCACTCCCATCACCGCCTCGAGCAGGACGGCGAGACCGAAGTCGAACACTCCGCTCTGAATTCAAGTGTTTACGTGAAGAAGGAGGAAAGAGACTCACCTCGTAGTGCGTCTCCGAGCTGGTGTCCGTCGACTCCGAGCAGGACGCGGGCGACTTGTTCGCTTTCGGTCCGTGACGCGCCTTCTTCCCCATTTCGGCCGCAATCGACGAGTTCGGGCGAGGCGGAAGGGCCTGGAAACACGCGGATTGATGGGATAAGTCGATTGACGGGTGGTGAGTGGACGGGTTCGCGCAAACACTCGTTTATCAGTCGAGAAAGCGTCCCGGTTTTCCGCATTTGACCCGAAAACAACCCGGAGACGTGTCCAATCACCCAAATGAACGGAAGCAACAAGAGAAGCCGCCCGCGCCGCAAATGATGACGAAAAGGAGCGGCGGAGCGGGCGGCTGCCGCGATCGATCGACCGGCCGGCAGACGGCGATCTGCGGCCGCTTCGCCGCTAACCGGGCGAGCCGCCTGGGCGTCCCCTTCCCGCTCGTGCTTCCGTTATGGGCTGTTCGCAAAGGATGAGAACATCAAGTGTTGATGTCGGTTCGTTCACGCGGAACTTCCGGCAAGCAACTTCATCGCTTCACTGCTAGATCCCTTGCTTTCCATCGTTTGGGCACGTCCAAACGGTCGATCGAAAAGAAAAATACGAGTCCAGTCGACTCGAAATTGTTGGAGGAAGTGCGTTCGTTGCGCCGTCCGCCGCCGTCGTCACCTCGCCGACTTCCACGACTTCCGCCGCACGTGAAGCGGCTGCCACCGCTTCGACCAGTCCAGCAGGAAATAGTGGCTTCTTTCTTCTCATTCCTTTCGGTGGAGGCCTTCTGGAACATCGCAGCCCTCGCGCAGCTGTTCGGCAAGGAGCGCGGCGCCGTCCACTTGGGCTACGCGGACGACTGGGCGGCGCTCAGCGAGGACCTCGTCGCGCAGGTGGAGCGGCGCCGGCTGGACGCCCTACAGAAATTCTTCAAGCTTGTCAGCATCCGCCGTGAGGACCGCATGGACGCCGTCCTCCGCCTCAACTGCTCCAAATAAACGCGCGTTCTGTGGGGTTTATTGGTCGGCACAAAGCATGCACAAAAGGCCCAAGTGAAAGCAGAAGTCGGCCACTTTTTCACCATCCACGCGCGGCGGGTTCTCGCTCGTGCCGAGCGGCTGGTCAACGATCGCCGGTTGATCGGAGCGGGCGGCCGCCACGGAAGCGAGCAGTCGGGCGATGAGCGGCGGATTTCTCGCGCAGAACTCGTCGAATTGCGGGAGTTTCGCCACGAGTTGGACGTTCTCGGTAGCGAACTGAAGCATCTTCTGCTGGAGTTCCTCGTCGTTGTGAGCGGAGGCGAGCTCGAGACACTCCAGCACGTTCCAGACGGCCACGTTCTTTGCGATTCCAGCACGAGACAACTCCTCAACCAGCAGGCGATGACGCGTGTCAGTTAACAATAAAGAACTCACGATCAATCCGTTCATTTGATAGCAGCGGGCGGCCGCGTAGACCGCACAGAGCAGGGCGACGTCCCGAGTGGGTAGGCGGCTCGTGTAGCAGAAGCCGAGCAGAAGTTCCACCGCCTCGTGGGAGTAGGCGAACAGCTTAAGGGAGTTCGCGCCGTTCACTTTAAGCAGTTGTATGAACACGCTGGAACGGCTCTCAAGAACCCGCTTTAGGACCTGAAAACTGCAGGCTGATTAGAGCGGAAAATCTTTCTGCTTGCCTTGAACTCGACCTTCCGCGTCGTGACCACGCAGTCAAAACTCTCGTCGCCGTTGAAGCGGGCATTCAGCAACATGGCGGAGGGAGCCACCGCGTCTCCGTCCATTTTCTGTCGTGGATTCCAAGGGGGGCGGGAGAGAAGAAGCGGCGGTTGATAACGACGAGTCAGAGGGGGCGGAGGCCGAACGGCCGGCGTCATCCCCCGACCACTTTTTTGTCGGTTATCGCGAGTGAGCAGCAAAAGCGGCTGTTTATTGCCGCAGGGTTCGCCGCAATCAGGCGGCGTGTCGTTGATGACCGCCGTCCCGGAGAACGTCGGATGAAAACCGTTCGTCTTTCTTTCTTTCCACTATGCCCACCATCCGGCAGATGCTCCGGTCCACGTAGCTTCCATTCGGGTCATCAAAAAAAGCGCGAGCGAAAGATTTCCTTCGCCGAGTGGTGGTGCTTGTTTCCAAACGAACTCTGTTCTGTTAATGTCCGCTCTCTCGTCTCGCAGGGAATGGCACGCGGTTGATGGAACAGTTGGTTTGCTTCAAGAAACTGACAATGAGCGAAGCGAGCGCAAAGCCGCTTTCCACCCCGGACATTGATCAGATGGACGGTCGTTCCGCGTTTACCACCCCTGCCGCACTCAACGCCCGACCTCTCGCCGTTTTACTACCCGTTTGACTGCCGACTCGCTCCTTTCGGCGCCGAACGAAACCGAGCGGTCGGACGGGCAATGCCCAGCGGGCAGATCCATGAGACAGCGGCATGAAGTCGCGCCGATCCCCGCTGCTGCTCGTCGCGCTCATCGGCCTGCTTGCTTTCTTCTGCTGGAGCTGGACGACCGGCCGGACTGAAGAGAAGACATCCAATGGGCAGACGGTGGTCGAAAGCGCGTGCCACGAGTTAAGTCCGCAGTTGCTGGCGGCGATCCAGGCGGCCAACGAGCACGTGAGTCCGCTCGCCCGCCCGCCGGCATTCCGCTCTGCTTTCAGTTGCTGCTCCGACGCCCGTGGACGGCGGGCGTGTGCGAGGGCGAGCGGGCGGCCGAGTGCGCGCCCGCCTTCCGCTCGGTCGCCCGCCATCAGCACTACTGGGTGGGCGGAAGCAAGGCAGCAATTACCGATCTCTCTCGCTCTCGCTTCAGGTCACAAGCAAACTGCGCGTGTTGGAGTGTTCGATCGCAAAGAACATGAGCCAGCAGCTGCGTGCCGTCCTCTGCTTTCTGCAGGACGAGCTCGGCTTCTTTTACGCGAACAAGAGCCTCGTGCGCGACGTGTTCAACCGGTGAGCGGCCCGTCGCTCGCCCGACTCCTCGCTTCCAGCTCTTGCATGAACGACCTTTGCCGCTCGTTTGAGGAGGCCGTCCAGCAGCACCGCGTGGACTCGACGGCCGACTGGCGGCTGCTGGCGGTCGTGCGCGAGCCGGTGGACCGCTTCCTCTCCTCCTTCCTTTACCTCTGCGTGGTCGGCGCTCACCAGAAGGATGGGAGTTGCCGGCGGGAGTGCCACGGCTGGTAAGCAGCGGGAGGCGCACTTCAATCACCGATTTCTAGCGGCTTCAACATGACGTGCTACCTGGAGCGGCAGTTCGAGAAGTTCGGGCAGCTGGCGGCACACCCGCTCGAGTACAGCGGCCTGAACGTCGACCACTCCTACCCGCAGACGTGGCGCTGCAATTTCGACACGCACCTGCAAAACTACACGCTGTTGCGCTACGCGGCGGACTCGGCCGCCTTTTTCGACTCGCAGCTGCGGCCCTTCCTCGCCGAGCGGGGCGCGAGCGACCGGGCGCTGGAGTTCGTGCGGGCGGCGATCACGGCCGAGCGGGCCGCCCACTCGACCTCCTCGCTGGAGATTCGCGGCTTCTTCGAGCGCCGCCTCCGCTCCTCCTCCTACCTGCTGGGGCTCGTGGTGCGCTCCTTCTACCACGACTTCCGCGTCTTCGGCTTCGACCTGCCGCCCGTCCCCGAGGAATAAACCCGTCGTTTGACGTGTGCGCGTGGCGCAGTGAAGATTCGAGAGGATTGCCGGCGGCGAGCGTCCACTGTTTCCGGCCGTTCGGCGCGAAGAACGGGCGGTAGAATGAGACGCGAAACGAAGACCGCCCTTCCGTTGGCTACTCTTCTCGGGGGAGAGCGGCCGATTCAACGGGCGGGACACTTTTTCGCGTGGTGGTGGGTGAAAAAACAAACGAGGTGTGTTCATCAACTCAATCTGGGCGGATTGAACGGGTGGAAAGAACAGTTCTCAAAAACACGTTGCCTCTTGGGAACGAATAGCTCGGAGTTCTTCGGAATGGGGACGTTTTGCCAAACAAGGCCCCGTGGATCGGAATCAGGCGAGAATACGGAACAAGCAAAAGAGAATGTGCGCCTTGTCCACCCACATGACATCACTCCCTGCCCGCGGTAGTGAGCCGAAATGCCGACCTATAGCTGCGCGAGACGACGGTTTATGCTCAAACGGACATCACTCACAACATTATTCCACAGATGCCAACTACATAGACGCGAGAACAACCTATTGAACAACAACAAACAAACAAAGTGGAACATTGGGTGCAATGGACGAAAGCGGGCGATCACTCTTCGGCCCCCGTTTTGGACTGCTTGGGCGGCAGGGCGGACGGTCCGGCCGCCTGCTCGTCGTCCGCTTCGAACTCCAGCGCGCGCTTCTCCGCCTTCATCTGCACGGGGATCCACGGGCAGCGGAGCGAGGAGTTGCGCGGCAGCTCTTCGAGCACTTCCGCCGCGAATCCCCACTCCTGCTCGTCGCGGCGGACGACGGTGCTCCAGGTGAGGTCCGAGAGCTTCTTCGCGCGACTGCAACACGGGAGAAATGAGTGGAGCAGTCGAGAAGGCGGAAAGGACTCACCGATGGGCGAAGCGGAAGATGGACCACGTGTCTCCTCGGTAGGGCGCGAGGGTGACGACGACGAGCACCCGGTCGGTGGTCATCACGAAGCGGATGTCGTCGAACACTCGAACGCCCGCATCCCGCCACTCGAGCGCGTCCAGTCGAAACTCGAAGACCGAGTGGGGGCCCGAGGGGCGGTCCGCGATTTTCTTCAGCAGGCAGCCGCCGGAAGTGCGAACGAGATCGTGTTCCTCCAAAGAAGTGGAGCGACGGAAGGAAGATTAATGCAAAGAACGAACCGAGATCCGCTCATCCGACGGGCAGGCCACATCTCGAACGGTCGTCTGCTTGGAGGTGAGCGAGTAGGCGCGCAGCTTCTTCGGGCCGCTGCCGTCCGCCGAGTGGAAGCTGAAGACCGTCCCGTTGGCGAACATGCAGAACGAAACGTAGAGGTCGTTGGGCAGCTCGATCCGTTCGCCGACCGCCAGCGAGCTGTCGCCGTTGATCGTGAGCAGGACGGCCGCTTTCTCGGTGTTCCACAAGGTGGCTTCCGAGTAGCCGAAGAAGACGGCCGGCTGGTCCGTCTTCTCGATCTTGTGCACGAAAAGGGGCACTTCGACGCTGCTCAGCGCGAAGGCGGTCGTCTTGCGGAGGTCCAAGTCGGCCAACATGACCACTTTCGGGCTGTTCTGGCCGTCGGCACGCAGCGTCAGCAGGAGCGTCGTTTCGTCGACGAACTGGACGGCCTTGATGAAGCGGGCGTCGAGCAGGTCGGCCGGGAAGGCGGGGTTCTTCGCTTTGGCCAGCGAGGCGTCCAGAATCAGATCGCTGAAAGAAAACGGAAGTAGGGAGGAGAAAGGAAGGGGTGTTTACCGCTTCTCATTGTGGAAGGAGTCGATGAGCGACGCACGATCGCGCTCCAAAGCGACGAAAAAGCGGCCGTTCGACGCGAGCTTGGTCCAGTAAGACGACTCCAGGCGCACCTCGCACTGCAGGGCGCGTTGGTTCTTGAGCAGCTGCGAGCCGGCGGCCAGCTGGGCGTCGCGGTTGGAGGTGCTGGAGCCGAGCGTGCGTTGGCCCTCGCCGAACCGCTCCCACCAGTACTCGGCCGACTTCCTGGTCATCGACGTGGCGCCCAGTTCGGAGTGGACACCGGCGAGGGCCTGCTCGAAGGTCTTCCGCTGGTCGAACTGCTCGAGTAGAACGGCGCGACTCGCCGTGTTGCTGGCCGGCTGCTTCTTCTTGGGCATCGCGACCTGAACGAATGAGCAAATCGGGGATGGAACGAAAGGAAGAACGCGGTAAAGAAACGAGGGCGAAAGCGGTCGGAAAAGGGGGAAAATCGGGCGAATGCGGCGAGCAGAGTGCGGGCCGCCGAGCGCCCAAACTGCCGGCCGCTCCTCTGCGAGCGAGGCGGCGGCCGCCTGGCAGGAAAGGGCGAGCGGCCGCAGCGACTCGCTTTTGGCGCCCAATTTCGAAAGGCTCCCCGCTCTGCGAAAGGGGCCTCGCGTCGATCGAGGTGGGCAAGAAGATTCGAGAAAGCCGAGTGATCGTTAACTAGCAATCTGACTGACTGAAAACAGGTGGGTCGAATAGACGGCGAACAGCAAAGTTCACCGCGCACTCTGCCGTTGCTCGCCTTTCGCTCGTTGTTAGGTTCGGGTCTCGGTATTTATTGGCACGGAATAAATAGGGAGAGGAACCTGACAGGTGGAGATCGGTCGAGGTGGAGGACTCCCCGAAGACTCGGGGAAGAGGCGTAGGGAAGGCCGCAGCAAGGCGGGAGGGAAGAACACTACGCCAAGAATCAGGCAAAGGCGGAGCGGGAGGAAGAGGACGGGAGAAGAGGGATTCTCGGACCGCACACTCGTTTTTCCCAGCAGCCGCCCGCCGTCTTGTTTGTAAACCGCCGGCCTTTTCACGAGTTTCGTCGCAAGAAGGAGGCAATGGAAAGAGGGGGTGCCGAGAAGAAGACGGGCGATTAGAACGCCGTGAGTCGTTCGTCTTGTTCATTATTTCTCGTTGATCTCTCCACTCACTCGGCTCTTGTCCACTCCACGTACGGCGTGATAAGCGGCGGGCGGACGAGAATGCGACGTGTACTCGCTGACCGGCAATCTGCTCTCTTTTATCTCGGGCATCAGAAGCCGGGCGTTTACAAATTCCTTCATGCGCCTTTCGCCAGTGGGCGGTAAACGAACGACAAGACGGTCGGTGCCCAAGGTTGTAGATGATCCGGCCTGGTTGTGATTCCGCTCATTTCTTTCTGGGGCTGCAACGTTCCTTTTTTATCGGCAACCCCGAAACGCGGCCCGTTCGTTCATTTGCCCCAAATAACGGCCGTTTTTCGACGCTTCCTCCGCCCTCCACGCGTCCGTTATTCCGCGAAGTACGCCGCATTGCGCGTGATCGAAGCGGCGATAACTCCCGCTTTTGTACGGGAAGCCGACAAAGAAGTGGATGGAGGCTGCTCGCCGCCGGAGATCCGCTGACATCACTCGAGATGCCCGCGTGCCGACCATCCTCCACACTTCGCCGGCCGCCTCCCGCCTCGCCGGACGGATGACGAATTCGAGAGCCGCCCGCCGCTTCGAGTGACGTGGGGCGGTCGGCGGGGGCGGCGCTGCGCGGGCCGACTCGCATTTAAGCGGCGACGAAAGGCGATCATCACCTTTTTTCCACCAGTCAGTCATGAATTCCTCGTCTTCAAAGCCCTCCTCTACGCGAAGCAACCGCTGCCGGCAGTGCCTCCAGCAAGTTTCTTTCGAGTCGCTCCAGGAAACTCTCCTCGACTTTCAGGCACGGCGCCGAGGTGAACCGCTTCTTCCACGTGTGTCCCTGGAAGGAATGCCGCTGCGAGAAGGTGGGACGACGAAAGAGAATTTGAACGTCTCTCTTTGCAGTGCGTCGTGATCCACGAGCAGCGCGCGATCATGTCGCGGCAGATTCGAATGCGGCGGGCGCTCGAGCGGCGCGCGGCCGCGGCCGCCAGTCGGGCGGCGGGCAGCGAGTTTGCGACCAAGTCGGTAAGCGTCTACTGCTTATTGACTTTTCTTATTCACCCGCTGCAGCAACCCCGACCCACGTGCCCCAGACAGGCCTTCTGCTCGCCGATCGAGCAGCTCGTAAGCGCTCCGTACGACTCCGCCGCCTCCAGTGCTTCCTTGGCGACCGGCAGCCCGACGGCGCGCTTCGAGTTGGAGTTAGTGCCCCCGGCCGATGGCCGTCATCCCACACTTCTTTCAGGCCGCTCACCGTCCCGCCGCCCACCTACGAGCAGCTCCTTCTCTGGTGGAGTGTGCTGAGTCCCTCGCTCGCCGCCGTCCCGCCGCCTCCGCCTGTCTCCGCGCCCGCAAGAGGCGGCCACTTCTTTCTGTTGTGAGCGAATAAATCCGTCGGCAAAACGGTGGGCTTTTCCGAGATTCAAACTCGAGATGGGGTTCACCACTACCCCCAAGAGGCGACCGGAGAGCAATGAGCGTTCGTTTCGGGAATTCGTTTGTTGCAAGGCGGTCGGCAAGCGGTCGGTCATGAACAAAAGAGGAATTCGGGGTGAGGCGCGTTGTCCGCCGTGCCGCGCGCTTTGCCGTTCGTGTGCTTTGACCTTCACGCGCCCGCCGGCCCGAAAAGGATCGGAAACACGCCAAATGTTGCCTCCGCTCACCAAACGGAAGATTGCGTGACCCGACCAGCAGCCAGAGAGTTACTTCGCCCGCGGCTCATGCAAAACCGACCAAAATCTCGCAGTCGGCGAGCGAATCGAAACGGCCGGCCACTTGATTCAACGCTCCGCAGCCCGACCGGCGGCTCTCCACAGCGATGGGCAAAGCGGGACGCTCGGCGACCGTGGAGGAGCTGGAGTTCTACCACGGACTGCTGCCGCGCGAGGACATCCCGCACCTGCTGCTGCGGCCGGGCGACTTCCTGCTGCGGCAGTCGGAGACGGCGGCCGGCCAGGCGCGCCAGCTGATCTTCTCGGTGATGCTGGCGGACAACGCGGTGAGTGCGGGAACATTCCCTCTGCTCCCTTCTAACCTCCGCTCCCACGCTCGCTTCAGATCAAACACGTGATCGTGCAGCGGAACGCGGACGGCAAGTGGGCCACGGACAACACACGGCCCTTCTTCGACGGCGTGCAGGAGCTGGTCGCCCACTACGTGCAGTCGGGCGAATCGATGTTGCCCCACGTGAGTCCGCCTTGGTGTTTCTGCTGTTCACTCGCTCACTCCCGCTGCAGCTGACGGGCGTCGTGCTCGGCCAACCGGTGATGCGCGCGCCCTGGGAGCTGCGGCACGGTGACGTGAAGCTGGGCGCGAAGCTGGGCGAGGGCGCGTTCGGTTCGTCCGCCCGTCTCTTCTCCCCCACGGCCGGCTGTTGCAGGGGAAGTGCGCGCGGGCACGCTCCGGCTGCCTTCCGGACGGCGCGTGGACGTGGCCGTGAAGCTGGCGAAGACGAACGACGTCTCCAAAGAGAAGATCAAGGAGATCATGAAGGAGGCCCGTCTCATGCGCAGTAAGCCCTCTGCTAGCTCCCTTCCCTTCCCTCCCGCTGCAGACTTCGAGCACCCGAACGTCGTCAAGCTGTACGGCGTGTGCGTGAAGTCCGAGCCGCTGATGATCGTGATGGAGCTCGTGAGTCCGCCCCTCCTTCCGCCCTCCACTTACCAATTGCTGCAGCTGCACGGCGGCGCCCTGGACGAGTACCTGAAGAAGAACCGCGTGCCCGCGCAGGAGAAGCTCGACAACATGTGCATGGGCGTGGCGTGGGGCCTGGAGTACCTGCACGCGCGCAACTGCATCCACCGCGACATCGCCGCCCGCAACGTCCTCTACTCGGACATGACGGCGAGTGCTCAGTGCGCCTCGATCCCCCTCATCTCTGTTGCAGGCGAAGATCTCCGACTTCGGGCTGAGTCGCGAGGGCTCCCACTACAAGATGCCGACCGGCCGGCGCGTGCCGATGAAGTGGCTGGCGCCCGGTTCGTCCTTCCGCCCACCGCTCACTCCTCCGTTGCAGAAGTGATCGCGTCGAGGCTGTTCTCGCCCAAGTCGGACGTGTGGGCCTTCGGCGTGGTCGTGTGGGAGGTGTACGCGGACGGGACGGAGCCCTTCCGCGGCGTGAACAACGCGGAGATCAAGAACCAAGTGAGTTCCGCCCGCCCTCCTCCCACACCGCCCGGCCGGCTGCAGATCCTCGGCGGCACGCGGCTCGAGTTCCCGGCCGACACGCCGCCGCCCGTCGTCGAGCTCGTGCTGAACGACTGCTGGGCGTCGCAGCCGGACGCGCGCGCCACGATGGGCCAGGCGAGTGCTCCCTTCCGCCTTCTGACGAGTTGCAGGTGGCTCGCAAGCTGGAGCAGATCACCGGCATGTCGCCGCCCTGCTTCGCCGTCGACAAGCCGCCCGCCGCCGAGGTGGTCCAGCCGAAGAGGCGTCAGTCGACCGGCAGCCGCAAGCCGGAGCCCTCCGCCCGCCTCAAGGCCCGCCGCAGCTCCAAGAACACGCGCACCCGCGAGTACACGCGCCAGGATTGAAGTTTTCCGGAATAAACTCAGTTGAAATCTTTCGGCCTTTCCTTCTTGGGGGGACCGTCGGGCGCAGTGGGTGTGGCCTCGCCTTCTGGCGGGCGCGTTCATTTTCAAAAAGTGTTCGGAACTCGACACGGACAGAACACGAGCGTCCGCTTCAAAGGTGTCCCGTAGACGTGTGTGCGCCCGCCCGCCATCGATGCAATCCGTTTATTCCTTTTTGGTCATCAAATTGCGTGTCCTGGACAGATGACCTTCAGGATGCCGATGGTCTGCTCGTCGACGCTCATCTTTCCGCACATGTATCATTGGCGGGGCGAGCCGACCGAAGCAAACGGCCGCTGCACTACAGCAACATTCTCGTTTGTCTTCGCTGAATGCTCTTTGTTGTGCTCCACACAGCAGGGGCAGGAGAAGCAAGACCGCACATAACAGAAAAGGAAGACATTCTTTTAATCCCGCTAACGTTCAACAAAAGGAGTATGCAAGCCGAGTAATCCCTCGTCGGGAGCCTGTGAAGAGCGAGGGCGAGAAAGGCAGCTGAAAGCTGGCGTCAACGCTCCGTTTGCTCATTTCGTCACTCACTTCCCGGTTGGTCGAATTCTTGATGAACTCCCGACCTCCCTTCGAAATCACCGGTCGAAGAAAACCATCAAAACGGAGCATTCTGCTTCTTCGACTACCTAACGGCGGGGAAGACTTTTTTCACAATTATCGGGATGATCGGCTGGATGGAACTGTTCGTCTACTACTCGTACGGCCTGCCGCTGCTCGTGCTCAACGTGCGGAGCGCGTACGTGCTGTTCGCCAAGCAGACGCAGTTCTCCTCCTCGTACTACCGCATCCTCGCCTTCTGCGTGCTGAATGTGAGTAAAAGACTAGTCAATATTTAATCAATCAATTAATCCCGTCCAGGACATCCTTCTGTACGTGTCAAATCAATACGGCTTCCGTCTGCCAACCTTCGAGCCGCTGTACGAGTTGTGGTTCCACCGCTTCGAGGAGTTCAGTTTCGTGAACACGCCGGTGCGGTGGCTAATCGCCTTCTGCTCGTACTTCACGACCTTCTTCCCGATTTTGCTGTCGTTGAACCGCTTCACGGCCATCTTCTTCTACGCCTCCTACGAACGGGTGAGCGGGCATTCGCGTGGACAGAAGAGACGATCCGTTTAGTTGTGGCGGAAGTACACGCCGCTCATTTGTTTCGTCTTGTTCCTTGCGGCTTTCGTGTTCGCGCTGCCGACCGCCTTCTCGCGCTGCGGCTACGCGCCCGTCCAGGACCACAACGAGACGATGGTGATCGTGACGAAGCAGTCGGTCGTCTACTTTTGGGTTCGTTTTCCCACTCTTCCGCTCGCCCACTTGTCTGCAGCGAGGCGCGACGGTCAACGGCTGGCTGACGGCGAGCGCGACGGCCGCCGGCCTCGTGCTGAACGGGACGGCGATCGTCTGTTGGCAGCGGAAGAAGGCGCTCATTCCCGAGCGGCACCTCGAATTCCAACGCCGCCTGCTCATCCTGACGGTCGCCCTCTACTCGCTGCACGCGATGACCGTGAGTTCTGAGAGACAAGGGTTCACTGGAGGCTTCAGAGCGTTTACAACTTCCTAGAGCTGAAGGACCGGGTGACCGACTACCGCGTGTACTTTGTCGTCTCCGACTGCATGGCCCTCCTGCCCTCCGTCGCCCTCGTCCTGACCACCCCGTCGATGAGGGCGGAGGTGTTGCCCGCCTCGTGGAGCCTTTTGCGGAAGGTGGAATCCCACCCAAATTCCAACGAAGAGGTCGTCCGCGTCCAGCCCTTTGCGGCAGAAAGGGCGCCGCCGACCGTCACCGTCCAGATTTGACGACGCAAGCAGCAATTTTGTGATAAAATACTTATCGTTGTTGCCTTTAAAGCAGGAGTCGGACGGCGCGCATCACAACGGAGTTTGTCGAAAACTAACGTCTTGAAACGAAACGAGCATTGCGTAGAGGAAAACACGGACAAAGGCGGATAAGAGGGAACGGAGGCGTTAGCTATCTTCCGTCCGCGCCTTCAAGCCGCGAGCCGAGAAGAACAATCCTTTTCGCCGTTTCTTGCGGCTTTTATGCAGCCGTCGCTTTACTTTCACGAATCTAATGTTCTACTCGGCGTTTTCCTTCTTCCGTGTTCCTTTCTCTTCGAACCGCCTTGCTTTTGCAAGTAGACGTCAAACAACAATTGGATGAATGCTTGCAAGTTTAATTCACGGTCAGAACGAACAGACCATCAGCAGAGGCCGCAGGTTTTTCCGCACAGAGCTTTTTTGTGGTTCTCCGGGACGAAGGGGCGAGTCGCAAAAGTGGTCGCGGTTCCACTTGGCGCAGCTGGAAGGCGGAGAAATGAAGGGCGAGAATGAAGGGAACTCACTTGTTGTCCACGTCCTGGCACTTGCCACGCTGCCGTCCGTTGAGGCGGTTCGCCTTCAGCTGCATTCCGGGGGCCAGCGGCAGGTCGGTGAACGGAAGGCCGACGGCCAAGTGGACGGACAGGAAGCACACGAGAACGACGAAGAGCGAGAAGGAGTTCATCTTCTTGATCGGAAGGACTGAATTGTGGGGACCACGACTCGCGAGCCGCCTTTTATACTCGCCGTTCGTTCGGGTGGAAGGGCGTGGCTTTTGCGGATCTCGTTGGATGCATTCTCATGTACGTGTGGCTTCGATCGAACAGAAGTGAACACTTGGACGCGAGTGTTCAATGCAAAGCCACCGACTTCTCGGTTTGCGCACCTGCCGGCCGGTCGAAATGTGGCCGGAAGACCAGACGGAGTGAGCGTGGGGGCGAACGCGAGTGAAATCCTTGACAGAAGCAGGCGGATTCGAGTCGTTTGTTTGAGCAGGCGCCGCTTCTTGCTGATCCGAAATACGCCCCTGCACCACTTTGATTTATGTGGTCGAAAGTCAAGCAAGACAAACCTCGTTTACGCAATTACCATTGCTACATTGAACGCATGAATTCATGAATGCATAGCAAAGAAGCTAGCAATCACATTGAGGATCGTTTATTGAGGTGTCCAATAAGTTTCTTTCTCCACCGCATCTGATGCAAATTCGCTCTTCGTGGCCGTCCCGATGGTCGAGTGGAGAAATGAGAGGATTTGCACGGCAGTCTTCGTCATTCGCCACTGCACTACGCGTGTCTTCACGGGACAAGAATTTGCATCATAAAGCGTCGGGAAAGAAACTTATTGGACACCTCAATAGATCGATCGGCAAAAAGTGACATCACGGTCGAAGTTGCTGCTTAATCGGTTCTTGCTCTTCAGTTTGCCCTTTTTAGTGTCGGGTGTTCTTATTGGGTCGTCAACTAATTTTCGCTTCACGGAATGCCAAAATGGGGCGTTTCGGCCGATCGGTCGCGTCCGAAATCGAGCTGTTGCGCGTGTTTGTGCGGAATAACGCGTGCAAAAACGCGCACAGCCCCTTCATTCGCGGACTCGCTCGAATGCGGTCGCCGAATGCCAACCACGGAGTCTTGGCATTCCGTGAAGCGAAAATTAGTTGACGACCCAATATTATCGGTCACCATTCGGCCGGTTGGTTGACGTCAGCAATGTCCTTTGCAGATCCTGCTTTGTTTATTGCTTCTTTTCTCTTCCTTTCTGGCGTTGATCAGGTGTGGGTGACGCGTGTGAATGAGTTGGACTTCCGCAATTAAATTTTATTGCGCGTGCGCCGATGGGTGATTTGGTGAAGCAAACCGGAACTAGTCGGATTTAATGCCCCCTACAATTTGCGATTATCTTTTTTTTCAGCACTTCATTAGCAAGCAGCAGAAAATACAGAAGACAATGCAATTGCTCGACTTCTCCTTTCCACGTCGTCCGGCAGTGATAAGAAACGGCCGGCCGCTCGGTTGGTTGCGGAGACCGTGGGTGGAAGGCGATCGACGGAACGGCCGCCCCCTCCAACCTGCGGTCTTTTCCACGCCATTGCCACGTTTTTAATTGCGTTCTGCAAATGAGTGCTCCTGATAAACCGAGATGTACTCCGCCTAGTGAGTCGTAAACCGTTACTTTTTTCGCACGTCATCGCCCAACAACCGAGTATAAAACGAAGAGCAAACGTCTCTCGTCTACCATTCTTCCAATCAGTAAAGCCGCTATGAAACGGTTTTTCGGTCTTCTTGTCCTCTTTGTCGTGTTCGTGGCCACGGCCCTCGCCGCCGGGCGGGATGGCGAGAGGAAGCCGCTGGTCGTCCACGCAAAGCAGCACCGCCGGTTCGCCAACGACCTCAAGGCCTACCACCGGCAGATGCGCAAGATGCACAAGGTAAGTGGAAAGAGGGCTTGTCGCTTACCGCTCTTGTGCAGAATTACATCCCTTTGTACCCCGACGATCCCATCACCACGGTCATCTCGATCGGAACGCCCGGTCGGTCGCTTCTTCTATTTCTTTTAACACGCGAGCCTTCGAGTTTAGCTCAGATCTACGTGGTTTCAATGGAGAGCGGATCCGAGTCGACCTTCGTGCTCGCCAAGGACTACCCCGGCCGCAACGTTGCAGACAATCAAACCTACTACGACCCCACTCTGTCCTTTTCTTCCCAGTACGTCGGTGATTACGCCGGCTTTAGCGGAAGTCTCGAGGCGACCGGCTCGGCTTACAACGACGTTGTTGGGGTAAACGGAGATGTTCAATCCGCACTTATTTCGCTCTCGTTTCAGCTGTTCGGCTTTGAGCTTTATGACTTCAACACGACGCAACGTTTCGGTGTTGTGAGCGACATTTACGATCCGTACGTCATCGACCCGCCGATGCCCGATGGAGTTGTGGGGTTGAGCTGGTGAGCAGGAAGAGCCATCTCGATTCAGTCGCGTGTTCAGGGACCCGGAAGACGCCGCCAACCCGAACGAGAACTCTTCAGCGATCATCAACCTGTTCAAGGAGCTCGGCCAAACCAACCGCTACTGGTGCCAGTGGCTGTCAGACACCACGGACCCCGGTGTGTTCCGCAACTCATTCCACTTACGTCGATCGTTTGCTTTAGAGTACGGCCGTGGGTACGCCATGATCACTTCTTTCGGCGCCGGGTGTCTGGATGACTACTGCGCTGCTCCAACCGCCGAGAACCTACCCGTTGATCTGGCTGCCGGAGAGCCGCTCGCTCGCCTTCCTCGTTGACGCGTTCACGTACAACGAGGTCTCGTACAGCGGCGGCTTCGCGAAGGCCGACACGGGAGTGCCGAACATTCTGCTCCCCTTTGAAGCCTTCCTTGCCATCTACAACGAAGTGCAGCCGAACTACGACTTCGAGCACGGCGTGTACACGGTGGACTGCACGGCCGCCGGCTCGCTGCCCGACTGGACGTTCACGATCGGCGGCTCGCCGTACACGATCCCCTCCTCGGCCTACGTGACGGACCTGCTGCTCCCGAACGGCCAGTGCGCGTTGAGTGCGTACATTTCGGATGCCGAGACCACCGACTTCGTGCTCGGCTACGTCTTCCACAACCTCTGGTGCATCAAGATGGACATCGACAATCAGGCCATCAGCATCCTTGACGTACTCCCGCCGTCCACGGACGAGACCCCGCTCAAGAACTGAACGCAATGATCGCTTATAATGTTTAATCGTCTTTTACTCGGCCTGACAAACTCGCAAGTCAGACAAGAAGAATGGGCCAGCAGAAAGACATGAGAAAGCGTGTTGGCGATCGTTCCGGTCACAAAAAAGCGCACACAATGCAGTCTTTCGTCCCCAAGACAAACCGTTGCTTTGCTAGATGATTGCTAGCGATTGTTCATGGTTGTTTAGCGCCTCGGGCGCGGAAACGAAATGCGCGTCAACCAACAAAATAAAAGTCGCCTTTGTTGTTTGAGAATTTTTAGATGTCGCCGCTCAAACGGTCTATCAACAGTCGACAAGCGGGTTGGTCGTCGCAGAAACAAAAAAAGTAGGGGCAACGGCTGAACGTGTGCGTGTGACCGCTTTCCGCGAAGGAATAAACGCGATAACTAATGAGCATCCCAATTCCTTACGGGTGACTCGCGCACCTCAAAGAATGCAATAACTCAGAATCATGATCGCTGCTCGAGAAACAAACAAACGTTTGCGCGTCGGCCATTCAACCCGCCTCAAAGTAAACCCCAACATAAAAGCGAATCGAATGGCAGCAGCAACGCGAAATGGAACGCTTCTAACTTTAGTCACCGCTTTCTTGTGATCTTTCGATCCGCTGGTCGGGTCGACCCAAATGTCATCATTACGCGGTTGCAATTAGCGGTTCCTCTCGCTTATCACGACCCAAATGCCCACTCGGGACGTCAGCATCGACGGCCGCCTGTTGAAAGGCGGGCGAGCGGGTCGTCATTTCAGAACCCTTATCGCCGTTTGCGGGCGGGAAGCGGCCGGAAAGACCAGGACACAACGTAGTCCACCCGCACGCGTCACTCCCGACTGCAAACAACAACGGAGCGGAACGAAACGTACGGGAATAAATGCTGACAAGAGCGCTCCCGCAGGTCATTCAGAGAGAATAAAACGCCCGTCTTCTGAGAATTGTGCCCAACAATCGGCAAGCAATTGCTCGTTCGAGATGTGCCTCAAAGGAGAGCAGAGCTACGAGTGCGACGTTTGCGGAACAACGACCAGATTCTTCCATTTGAACGCAAAAGTGAGCACTCTTTCAATGGAATCATTTTTAGTGCGGTTCTTACAGATTTGCCGTGCGTGTGCTTCGTTCACAAGGCGCACGTTGAACGAGAACCTGCAGTACACGTGTACGAGCAATCAAATCTGCAAGATCGGTAAGCTTTCATGCACGATAGTCGTCTTTACTCGCTGTTTGAAGACAACACGCGGAGCAGCTGCCGCAAATGCCGCTGGGAACGCTGCCGAGCCGCCGGGGCGCAACTCCAAGGTTTGTTTGTCGCGTTTCTTCAAGAAGCTGGACGATTGAGTGTTGTCTTTAGCCACCGCTTTGCCCGTCCCGCCAAAAGAAGAGCCGCTCCCTTGCCTCCCGCCTCAGCCGAGCAGCTCGCGCGCCGCCGCTCTGCCCAAACTCGACCACTTGGTTCGTGGGTACGACGAGTTTCTCGCCGCCCAACGCGCGTTGATCGTCGGCCTGCATTCCGAACTGGCCGGAAAGGACCCGCAGGTATTCGCTCCCTTTTTCATGTGTGCATTTAACGGCTTTCAGTTGCTGCGAGTGAAGAAGACGCTCATTGCGTCGATGGAACAAAAATCCCTACCGCTCCTCCTCCGCTTCTACAACGACCATTTCGGACCGTTGAGAAAGCTGGGAAAGCAGCAGAAAGTTCGTTCTCCCCTCCAATCACTCGCTCATTCGATCGTTCAGATCAATCTGGTGATGAAATCGTATTCGGAGTTCGGCTGCTTCCACAAAGCGTTCCTCACGAGTCGCTTCTTTCCGCAAGCGGATGACGAGCGGCTCGCCATCTTCAACGGCTACTTCGGGATGTTCGACTTCGGACGCCACGGCCCGGAGGTCTGTCGACCGCACTGGTTCTTCGAGGGATTCGTGGAGGACGAGAAGATCGACACTTACGTCTCGGTGATCACTCCGATGATGAGCCGCCTCTATCGACAAGTGGGTCGCTTCAAGGCGCAAGGGTTCCGCCAATTCGATGTGTGCGGGATGCTCTTCCTGATGGTCTGCAAACACCGTAAACTCCTTTCGAGTTCTCGATAGTCAATGGTCATTTCCAGTGGACAACGAGCACTTGATGACGGACGAGATGCTCGCCTACAAGGAGGAACTGCTGGCCGAGTGGATGGAACGACTGGGACGGGAGTTCGAGCAGTCGGAAGTGATCCCCGAGTTCACCAAGCGGATGTTCTTCTACTACGAGAGCGACCACGTCTGCCGCGAGTTCAAGCGCGCGTTCACCGTCCTCAGCGCCTTTTGGATTCGCACGGACGAGGACGCGTACACCGACGCGGAGAAGGAGATGCGAAAGCTGAGTCTTGAGGCGGGCCCGCCCGAGAAGACGACAAGCGATGCATGAAGCAGTTGTTTCTTATTCTTGCCGTTAGAAGAACGAATAAATTCAAGAGACTATCGAGATTTGATACGATTTATTTATCGACTGATACGCGCCTCAAACAACAAACAATCAACCAGCTTGCAGTCGGTCGGATCAGACGGTGCGGCCCTTGGCCTTCAGCAGACGCGCGCGCTCGATCTCCCGTTGCTCGACGACCCACGGGTGCTTCATGACGCCTTCGAAGTTCAGCCGTTTCTTCGGATTGACGACCAGCAGCTGGAAGAAGAGAGGAGAGTGAAGAAAGAAGAGGGGAGAACTCGCATTTTTGATCAAATCGCGCGCTCCCTTCGAGACGTGGTCAGGCAGCGAGAAGGTGGCCTTGGTGATCAGTTTGTAGGTCTTCTGCGTGCCCTCGGCCTCGAAGGGCGGCTTTCCGACGAGCAACTCGAAGGCCAACACGCCCACCGTCCAGAAGTCCACCTGCCGGCAGTGCGGCTTGTTGGTGATCATCTCGGGCGGAAGGTAGTCGAGAGTCCCGCACAGCGTGCGGCTGGAGAGAAGTAAGGGGAAGACGAGAGAACGGGGGAACTCACCGGTTGTTCGACGAGTGCACCGACCAGCCGAAGTCGGCGATCTTCAGGTCGCCCCTCGCGTCGATCAGGATGTTCTCCGGCTTGATGTCTGCAAGCAACGAGCGGGTGATCGCAGGGATTGGAGGTGGACAGACCGCGATGAATCACGTGCTTCTCGTGGCAGTACTGGAGCGCGTCGGACACTTGGTACACGTACTGCAAGCAACAGAAAGCAGTGAGCAGTCAAGAGAACACGAACCTTGGCCGCTCGCGGCTCCTCGAAGCGACCCGCCGCCTTCAGCGCCTTGTACAGCTCGCCGCCGAGGGCGAACTCGAGGATCAGGTAGATTTTCTTCTCGTCGTGGAAGTAGTTGTACAGCCGGAGGATGTTCGGATGGCTGCAAGCAACAGACGAATGAAGAGGAAGGAATGAAAGAACTTACTGCAAGTGAGCTTGGATTTCGATCTCGCGGCAGAGCTGGTGCTCCACGTTGTTCTGCTCGATTTGGGACTTGAAGATGATCTGAACGACGAGATTGGGAGGAGAATGCGTAAAGACGGAGCTTCTCACCTTCAGAGCGACCGGAATGTGGTGCTCTTTGGTGCGGGCCAAATAGACGCTGCCTGAACGAAGAGGAAAGTGGAGAAATCGGGAGGAAACGAACCGAATTTCCCCTTGCCGAGCGGGCGGCCCACTTCGAAGTGGTCGAGCGTCCAGTCGCCCTCGTGCGGCTCTAGCACGATCTTCTCCTCGTCGCTCGAATCCAATGGCTCCTCCTTCACCATCTTCAAGTGCGAAAACAATCGACCGACCGGCCGAAAAGCGGGGCAAAAAGCAAGAGCGGAGAGCGGGCGAGCGGCGGCGAGAGCGGATTTTGGCGTCGGTTGGCGAGCGCATTCCGCCCGGGACCCGCCCCGCCGCTCGTTGCGAGCAGCGCCTTGGGAGAAGAAATGACCGGATTTACTCGAGTTCGCTCGATCGTTTGACGCTCAACACAGCTGTCACTTTCTGTACACTCATTTATCCCGCCTCACGAACATCAAAACTCGGTCAAATCCCGCGAGTTCGGCTTCCGAATGGCTTGCGGCCCGCTTCCGGCCACCGAAACGCCCGCCTTCGAAGGGCGGGCCGAACGCCGGCCGATGACCGTCCGGTAGATGAGGGCCGTTATGCAGGCGTCTACCGCGAGCAACACAAGAGCGTAGGGGCCAACGTAACTGAAAGAAAAAAGTAGAAATATAGGCGGAGCAAGCAACTCACTTCCATTGGTCCACTCCGTAGGCGGCGAGGATCGTCCACACAACGAAGGGGATGCAATTCAAGAACACCTCAGTGAGTACGGCCATTCCAGCGATTAGGTTGGCCGGAAACAAAGCAATAAAGACCTTCTTTCTTCTACCTCACGTACCTGACGCGAATTACGATTGGCTCCGATGTACTGCTGCTGGTGTTTGGCGAGCTTTCGCCAGAAGACGAGCGACAAGCAGACGCTCATCAAACCGGCCAGCGTCTTCGGGCCCGCAAGGAAGGTGGCGGGGAATTTGCGGAGCAGACAGCCGAACGAAGGGCACACTGCAAACACGCATATCATCTTTTTTCTTTGCTTTTTGCCTACCGGTTGTTGCCGGAGGCGAGTCTTCCATCCAAACAATCACAACAAAAAGCGAGAGTCCGGCGGCCAGCGCGCAAAAGGTGCTAAGCAGAAGGAAGCGTTGGTGTTGGGCCGTGTAGCGAGTGAGGGTGTTCAGAGCGGAGATCCGATCGATCAGCAAGAACGTGACGGAGAACGACAGAGCGGCGGCAGTCGAGTGGAAGACGACTCCCGTCCAGAACATGATCGGACCGGAGACGGGCCCTGAACAACCTCGTAGCCATTGGATTGCTTCCTTCCGCCCGCTCACCTCCGTTAAGATCGCTCCAGCACATGTACGCCGAGTGAATGAGGCCCGCAATGGCGGTCACCAACCAGAAGCAAATGTTCACGATCAGATTGGACGAAAGCTGTCGGTGCAGAGCCGCTGAGAAGATTTGGAGCAGCAGGTGGCCGTTCAAACAGACGGCCACCGAGTAGGCGACCGCTTGAATCACGTACTCCCAGAACACCAAACGAGTCAACATTCTCGCTTCTTTCAACAGATGGAAAGAAATGGAACGAACGAACGACTTGTGCCTGCCGAATGGCTACAAAACACGTGAATAAGCGGACACCACCCGCAAGCGGTCACACGAGTCCTTCGATTTGTATTCTGAAAGGTTCCAATAGCGAGTACAATCTGTCGTGTATTCGACTGTTTCCTTGGCTCCAGGGAATTGACGCCGCGGGAAAGTTGAGCCGTGGGAACTTTGAGTGGCTCAGCAATAAAGTTCAAACACCAAGTGCAATCCACTACTTCCTTGTTCGAAATATCTTCTCAAAATCAAAGCTAAACACGAACAACTCTGCAGAAGATTCTTCTCGCGTTCACACCTTTGATGCCGGTCTCACACTCGCCGCGAACATGCCGGCAGAAGAATAGAGGAAGATGCTGGAGATCACGAGAGCGGCGCCCAACAAGAACGGGGCGGTCAGTTGGAAGCCGAAGAGGAAGACGGAGCCGATCGTTGCGAGAACGATGGCGACGGAAGTGGCAAAGTTCTTCGCAATGTTGTCCGCGTACTTGATGCAAACGGCCACCGAGAGGCCGCCCACCGCATACCACGCGACGCTCACCCAAACGACCCCGTCGAAGCCGTGGAGGAGGCCGTTCGCTCGGATGGCCGCACCGTCCGTCAGCATGGCGCCCACGAACGATGCGGGGATAGCGAACACGCCCATCTGCAGCCGAATGAAACGAGGAAGCAAGTAGTTGAACGCACCTGAACGTTCCGCACCCACAACGAGACCGGAGCAGAACCCTTGAGAATCTTCTCGAAAAAGACGCCCGCAAAGCCGGAGATCGTGCACGCCGTGCAGACGGCAGCAAAGCCTACACTAATTCAGTAGCAAGAAAAGAGTGAAGGAGACGAACCGATGAGTGGATTTTCGGCCGACTCGCCCTCGTTCTTCTGTTTCCGAGTCCCCTGTTGCATTTGGACGAGAACGACGCCCGCGAACAAAACGCCCAGCGAGATCCACTGGCTTCGGGTAAGCTTCCGGTCAAGCAGGAGAATCGAGAAGACGGCCGTCGTGAAGAGTTTCAGTTGGGAGACGATCCAAAAGCAGAACGGAGGTGAAATGGTGGGAAGCTCGTACAAACCATGAAGGAGGCGGCGTCCAAATGCGAGGCGGCTACGTACACGAGGTTGTTCTGCAGTGTGTAGAGCATTGCGGGGATGCACGTCTTGAGTGTGTCGCCCGGGGCGTCCACCACCTGCTTCTTCAGCACCCGCACTCCACTGCAATCGAATCAAAAGATGAACGAAAGCCTCGCACTCACCTCACAAAGCCAGACGATTCGTAGACGACCACCAACAGACAGACGGCAATCTTGAGGACCTCCATTGAGAAGACCGCCACCGACGAGAAGAACATCGCGTCCACCTCGCGTGCCCGCGAGTATCGAATGAGAAGCGTGTGGACGGAGTTCTGGACGGTCAACCAAACCAACACGCCGATCCGCACCGCCGAGCCGGTCGTCTGCTCGCGGCGCACCTCCACGGACATCTGAAACGAACAGAAACGAGTGGATTGCACGTCCATATGTAATGAGTCATTTCTTTTGAATTTGGAGTCATGAATGAAATTGAAAGGTGAAAACGAGGTCGACAAGTCAGCGGAGATTCCGGCGACTCCACTCCCTCAACGTGGGAATCCTATCGCTGGCCGGCATCTTCGGCGCGTCGCAGCAGGTCGACACGAAAGATTTCGTTTGATAAAAAGGTAAATTTTGATGTGAAAAAAGTGATCGATTGCTACAGAACAGACCGCAACGTAGAGAGTATAACAATGATTGAAAACAAACGCCAATTAACTCACCGGAATGAGCACTTCCTTTGCATCATCCTTCTCCATCTTTGTGACGGGTGATCCAAGGCCGGCGTTTGATCAAAAAAGTCGCCAATTCCACCTCAGAACTCCCGCCAACGTTTCAAAAGCGGTCGGGCGTGGAGGCTCTCCACTCCATTTTACGAGCGTTTAAACGAGGGGATTATTTTGCCGCTTGCCGGGTGTTTCCGGTTTGACGAACATGCTGCACGCATCCTTCCACGGCCACGCCTGCAAAACGCGTCCGTCGGTTTTTATCAACAGCGGGGAAGAGTTTCACGTGAAAACGAAAGAAATGTTTTCCGTTTGCCTCTCACGAATGCATCAATTTGGCGAGATAAATCCGTCTTAGCTTTAACTTCTGTTCTCTTCTCTTTTGATTGACAAAAGAGGATTACAGTCGTTTAATGGATTTCTCGGAAAACTCCAACTTGAGTTGCCTTTCGAACTGCGATTCTTAGCAAAGCGAAACAGGCGATGAACGACATTCGGAGCCGAAAATTGAATGTTGCGTGGCAATCGGCAATCTACGACATGTCTCGCCGAAGCAAGAGGGATGCAAAAAGCTCCTTGCTTTCGCTTATCGTCGCCGTCGAATCGCCGGATATCTACGCCGCGTAAAACGGCGTCCTGCTTAGTCAAACGCGGCACTTGGGTGTGCATAAAAAGCTACTCGCTGCGTATTTACGCCCATTCAATTCAACTATTTTTACTTTTGGTCTTGCTCGTACGCGACATGCCCAAAGGCAAAGGTTTGTCCTCCAATCAACGACGTTTCAAATGACCTGCCGACAGTTGCAGACGGCTCCAAGCGTTGCGCACTCTGCCGGCAGCACGGCGTCCACGTGGAGCTCCCGCGGCACGTCTGTCCGTTCGCCCAGTGCGAGTGTCCAAAAGTGTGTGGAGAGCGGTAGTTCGTTGTTCATCCTCTCTTTCTTTAGTGCACGCTCGTCCGTCACCGGCGGCAGATCATGGCCCGGCAAATCCAACTCACCCGGCGCCAACAGCGGGAGGGCGCGAGCTGCTCGGCCGCCTACAAGTGCCAGCGCTGCAAAAATCACGGGCAGCTCGTGAGCCGTCGAGGACACGCCGCCTGCTGCCCCCACCGCGCCTGCGAGTGCGCCCTCTGCGGTCTGATCGTCCAGCGGCGGCACGTCGACCGGCAGCTGGCTGAAGGTTCAAAGGTGGAGGGTGCGAGCGGTGAGCAGAGAGGTTTCGACGAACCAAACGAAACGCCGCTCTCTCCGCCTTCCCGTCCGCTCTCCATTGACCAGCTGCCCACTTTCCGCTTGGTGCAGAACGAGCCGAAGCGACCAGCTTTGCCGCCGCTCTTGACGCAGCCGGCAGTGCCGTTCGAGTGCCCGCTCGTCTACTCACCGTCCGTCTACTCGCCTTTCTCCTCTCTCCCGAACACCCCGTCTTCGGCCTCGTCAGACAGCTCGCTCCCGTCCACCGTCAATGTCTTCTTTGTGTTTAACACGCAATAAACGGGAGATCGCAATGGGCCGAAAGAAGTCATCAATGTGAGAGTTATGAACTCACTTTTCGTTGTTCCGCAACCCCCGCCCAAAAGCGGTCGGATTTACGGGAGGGATAGACGGGCGACGACTCGCATCGACTTTGTGTTGATGCAATCGGCGATAACTCCCTTCGTGCGGATTTACGTGCTTTCTGCGCGTTTCGCGGCTGTGGTTGAAAAAGCGGACGCTCTTCTAGCCGACTGCGAGAAGAAACCGCAGAGCAGACGGCCTTCCCTTCGTCCAACATGCACCCGTCGACAAAATGCACGACCCACTCCAAGTTCGTTTATTCCGGACGGAGAGTCGAAGCGTTGCAGCGAAGATGCGGCAGATCGCGCATGCTGTTGCTCCTGCGCAGCTCCACGAGGCGGAAGAGGGGCTCCATGGCGCGGCGGCGGTTGCGTTCGACCCGCTCGACTACCGACGCGTTCAGAACGCTCCAGTCGGGCGTGTAGCCGAGCTGGACAGCCGCCCGCCGCTCGCCGAACAGCTGCGCGAGGGCGAAGAGGTTCCAGAAGGTCTGGTCGAAGCGGTGGCAGTTGAGGTACACGTTCGGCGCGTACACGGCCACCTCCTTCAGCGGGCAGTGGCGGACGGCGTCGCGCGGCGCGATGCACTCCGCCGTCATGGCGCACAAGAAGAACCACTTGAGGGCCTCGCGCGTGTACGGCGCGTCGCTCACGAACATCGGCGACGCCTGCAGCTCGCTTATTTCCAGCACCGAAAAGGGCAGCGGCAGGAAGTCGTACATGCGGAAGTGAGTGGTGGAGAAGACCGAGTGCGGCGCGAAGGAGTGCGTCGAGAAGGGCGGCAGGCGGCCCTCGCGGACGGCCCGCGGGAAGGCGTCCAGATTGCGGCCAGTGAGGCGGAAGCTCGAGTCTACGTAGAAGAACTCGGCGTGTTCTTGCAGCACCTCCTGAACGACGGAATGAGCGAGAAGCTGGACGAGACCACGCACGAGGACGACCACCTTGAAAGCGTAGTTGCGGCGGAAGGCTACGTGCGGCGGGTAGCGCGCGTCGTTCATTCGGCGGTACTCCACGCCGCACCAGCCGCGAACCTCGGCTGCCTGCACGGCGGTCAGTCCGATGTCAAACAAAATGATGGGCGCCTCGGGGTAGTGGCGACGGATGGAAGCGACCAGCCGGTGGCCCTCGGCGAAGTGGTCGGACGAGAGCGCTGACACGAAGCGCGGCGTCCAGGCGGCCGGCGGCCGCTCGTGGACGGCGGGCGTCCGCGCGATTGCCGCCCGCGTCAGGTCGAAGCGCCGCAAGCCGTCGAGCAGCGCGCAGTCGAACGGCCGCCCCTTCACCGTGCGCCCCTTGGCGTCCAGACCGGAGAAGCAGAACTAAAGAGAAAAGTGAAGAGTGAACAGTTCATTCAATGGCCACTCACGTCCTCGCCCTCGCAGTCACACTCGTCCACCGGCGGCGAAGAAGTGCTCGGAGGAGTCTCTTTAACGTCCGCTCGCTCGCCCGACGGCCATACGAACAGCGCGGCGGTAAGAAGGAAGACGGCGAGCAGCCCGACCTTCCCGACCGCCCGCAGCTTTGCACTCGAGATCATCGCTGAGAAGTGGGCA
This sequence comes from Aphelenchoides fujianensis, assembly GCA_024699865.1. NCBI lineage: Eukaryota > Metazoa > Nematoda > Chromadorea > Rhabditida > Aphelenchoididae > Aphelenchoides > Aphelenchoides fujianensis. Next base: position 694,946 of record JAMPIO010000038.1, on the reverse strand, counting down.
GTTGAGTAGAGCGGCGGATCGACGGGAAGTCGTGGAACTCACGAATTATTTACCCACAAAGATTCGAATCTCGCCGCTTTCCGGCGGCACGAGCAACTGGTCGGGCGGGGGTCGCGCTTGACCGTCGGACGATTGATTCGGAGACCCTCACCAGGGGTTTTACGCGGCTGCGGATTCTCCGGGCAAACGAGAAGAGAAAGTGAGCAACCGGATTGTCTCACCGCGAGTCCAACAGGAGAACTCGCAAGCAAACAACAGTCGAACTTGTAACGTGTCGCTTCCCATTAATCGATGCAAAGCCACTCGCTCCATTGCGAATCGATCACGTTGTTCCCGTTGCCCCTCTCAAGCAGCTTTCGGAATCCACGTGTAAAACAAAACGAGTTATCGCCGCCGGCGATCAATTGCGGAGGTTGATTTACGCCTCCGTTTGTGTTCGGTTCTGCCTTTTCGCTCCATCTGGTTCGTTCCGATTCGATTCCGATAAACCGCAGGTTATAGCGACTGCCGGAGAAAAGCGACCTTTTGGCCGCAAACACCGAAGAATGTCGAGCTGGAATGGCTTCCGAATTAGAAAAACAAGGAATTCGTTCCTGTACAAGCACGTCGGACAGCGGTCGCCCCCTTTACTTCGCTCTCAATTCGAATCATTAGACGTTTACGCACAAAGAGAAGTAGTCGATGAGCTGGAAGTTAGAACAATGAAAGCAATTGGCAAATGAGAATTCCTTGCTCATGGCGGGGCAGGATGAACTTGAACGCGGCGTAGCCGTCAAAGTATGCCGCAAGAACATCTAAAGCAAGTAGGAGTGCTCGAGGATCCTGCGCGCCAGGAAGGGCGGCAACTGAAAGCCGGCGGTCGCGTAACGCGTGCGGGCGGCGCAGAAAGAACTTCCTCGAGCGCATTCCACCCTCAGTCTTTCTGACCTTCGAATCACAAATGGCATCTTTCTCTTGCGTAATTTTGTGCTAGAGCAAAAATTAACAAGAGATCGCTTCTTTTGTGTTTGTCCAGTTGCAAACAAGCGGCTTTCGCCCAGTCGACGGGTCCTTTTGGTCAAAAGTGAGCCACAAGCGAGGATTCCCCTTGGTTGCGGCCGTTTGGACAAACAAGCGGCCAGTCGGGGGCTTCTCTCGGGGTTGAGCAGTCGGGAGTCCGTCTGTTGGGTTGACGAGGCGGATTGCTCGTTTGGAATTTGTGCTAGACTGCAGCGTTTCACGAAGATCTCTTGATTTCTTCTACCGAAATGGTTGCGACCACCTTTCCGGTCACTCTGATCAGCCTGTTCGCTTTTCTCTTGATCTACGTGCTCGGCATCATTCCGCTCACAACCTTCTTGATCGATGTGAACCGCGATCATACGTGGACGGAGCGGAAGATCGTGAACGTCGCGCCGATGGAGGCGGTCGAGGTCCCCGCGGAGCGGCCGGCCGTTGCGCCGGCGGTGGAGAAGAAGCCGCCGCCGATCCCGCCGCCGGTCGAACGGCTGACGCGCGTGCGGCCGCCGATCGAACCGCTCGCTCCCGACAACAACGTTCAGCTGGAGGCCCGACCGTTGCAGCCGGCCGTTCAGCCGCCCGCCCCGCTGCCGCCACTCGGCCCGCTGCTGCCCGACCTCGTCGACTTCGACCCCCATTCGTGTCGCCCACAGCCCGTCGACCCGTGGGATCGCTCGCTCGAAACGCAGATCCGAGCGGACTCCTTCCCGCAGCCCAAATGCCCGGTCAGATGGCGCGTGCGGTCGCGTCTCGCCCGCGGCTTCATGTCGATGCTGAAGAACCGCGAGGCGAAGGACGGCGAGCAATGCGAATTCACGTTCGTCCTCTTTCGATGGTCGAAACCGTTGGGTTGCTTGCAGGTGTGTCTTCTTCGACGACCACCGCTCGAACGTGACCACGCAGCCCGGCGGCCCGATCGTCTACGAGCGCGCGGCCAAGTGCCCGATCGCCGAAGTGCGCTGCAAGAAGGGCAAACGGACGTCGTACAAGAACGTGCACATTCAGCTGCGGGAACGGTTCGTGCTCGTCTTCTTTCTATCATCCCTTCGTTTAGCCCGCAACTCGGCGGCATGCCCGCAATGGAATCCTTGCTTCCCGGCATCCACGTGATCGTCCTGGAGTCCGCCTCGGCCTCCCAACTCCACCGCTCGTTCCCCCAAACTCTCCACTTCCTTCGCACTCGATTGGATGCCGTCGAGTTCCCGCACTTGAATCGAGTGGGGGACACCATCGAGGCCAACTACCACGCGTTCTTGACCGGTGAGCAGAAAGAAACAAGAAGAGCTGATCGTTCGTTTGAAGGCCACCCGCTGGACGCCGGGCCGCTCGTTCCGTACGGCAAGGCGAAGAGGCGGAAATACGAGCCGCCGTTCTTTTGCGACACGAAGCAGCAGAAATCCCCGTCCATCTTCGCGGAGTTCAAACGGCGCGGCTACTTCGTGCTGTTCGACGAGGACCGGCGGATGGGGATCTTCGACGAGCGGCGGTGTCCGCCGGGCGCCTCTTTGCCTTACGATCACTACTTCGGGTACTCGCTGCTCTCCATCTCTCAATCACTCGGCTTGCAGCACGTACTTCGACCGGAAGCGGAAGATGTTCCCGAAGAGTCGGGGCAATTCGACGGCCTCCGATTTCTGCATTGAGAACCACCAGGAGCTCCTCTCTCATCTGAAAGTTTGGTCGCGCGCGTACGTCGGCCAGCCGAAGGGCTCCGTGACGTGGGCGAGCGCGCTGGGCGCCGCGAAAAAGGCGGATTTCTACCGCGCAGACGTCGAATTCAAGAAATTCTTTGCGTACGCCGAGCAGCACGTGAGTTGAAAGTGGAAAGAAATGGAGTGTTCTTGCGTTCAGATGGAGAACTCGTTCATCGTGTTCATGAGTGCGCAAGGGAGCCCGTTCCTCTCGTCCGAGAGCCTCGCTCTCGACCGCTACGAGTCGAAGAATCCCTTCCTCCACGTGGTCCTTCCAAAGGGCCTCCGGAAGCGGGCCGATTTGGCGGCGTTGCTCAAACGAAACTCCGCACAACTCCTGAACCACTACGACGTGTACGCAACGCTCGTCGATCTCATTCGAGTGAGCCGAAAGAAAGCAGAAGACAAATCAATCTATTTGTTTGCAGAACGCGCCCACCTTCAACGAACGCGTGAACTTCCTGGAGCGACCGGCCGAACCGAAGGCGAAAGACGACCGGACGAAAGGGACGAGTTTGTTCCGCTCGCTGCCCGTCCCCCGCACCTGCAACTCGCTGGAGATTCCGCTCAGCTCGTGCGGGTGCGGGCTGCACGCGATGTGGGTGAACGCGACCGAAGTGGCCGCGGAATTGGCCGAACAGACGCTCGCGTTGATCAACCGGGAGCTGAAGAAGCAGAAGGAAACGGTTGTGGAGTGCGAGTTCCCCGTTCGTCTGCACTCGAACGCCAGCGAGCCGCAGCTCGAACGGATGATCGCCGAATACGACGACCCGGCCGTCTTTCCCTTGCCCATGGGTGGCGATCAGAAGTTCGCCGACATTCAACTGTGGCGTCTCTACTTCCGCACCCAACCGGAAGGGCTGTTCGAGGCGTACGTCAAGGTAATCTCCTGTATTCATTCTTCCTTCCACTCTCTTCGTTCGTTACAGATGAAGGGCGAACTGTTGATCGAACTGGACGTGGACAAAATCCGCCGAGTGGACAGGCCCCGCAGAACGTGTGCGAACAAGCATCCCTTTTGTTTCTGCAGGAGATCCGAGGACGAACTGACCACCACTTTAGCCCCGAATAAACCCGCACAGTGAACTCTTTCGCTCATTATGCCCGCAGAACCTCTTGACGGCGTGTTGGTCGCGGTGTGTAGTCCAACGGAATGATTTCTGTGTTTTCAACACTCTGCTGTCTGCTCACTACAATCGAATTTTCTTAGCGGCTAACAAAAACCGCGGTCTCCACTTGGACCGAGCGATTCGATTTGACACTTGACCGAACAGAAAGCGGCACCTTTGCGTGGTTCTTGTCGTTGGTGTCTGTCGCATAATCCCCTTGTTTCAACGACACGAAGTCTGCGAGACTCGCGATTCAGTCACTCGTTCGCGATGGTCGTGAACGCTACTCTCCGCATGTCCGAGTGGATCCAATACTCGCTGCTGTTGATGATGTGTTTGTACACGCTGCCCGCCTGCATCCGCTTCTTGCTGCACGTTCACTACAACCGAGTGGCCGCGATCTCCAAGTGTCTGCTCGTTGACGTGTGGAATTGGATGCTCTTCTTGACCGCTTCCCTCGTCGCTGCCACCTACATCCTCACCCATTTTGATGGTGAGTAAACGCAAAGAAACGGAGTGAGTAGCTGACTGGTTTAGATGACATTCAGAGATCAACGCTCTTCTACCTCACTGTCACTCCGCAAATCTTTATCGGAATCAAGAAGATCGCAGTGATCATGGTTGTCTTAGAGCGTTTGCTGATCATCACGCGACCGTTCGACGTCCGCCGTGCTCAACTGATGACCTTCGGCCTCTTGATCGGGCTGATCTCGATTACCGTCGTCTACTCTCTCGTCCAACTGCTGCCGGCCGTTCGACCTGCCGACGAGATCGTGAGCTGCCGCTCGTTCGGCTGCCTGCTTTCCGCTCCGCAGGCGACGGAACGGTTGAGCTTTCTGTTGATGCTGAGTGTTGCGTGCTCGGTGGTGATGGTCGTTTTCTTCCTTGTGTTCCTGCAAGTGCGAAAGAGAGTTCGCACGAACCGGGCCGATCGATCGAACACTCTCATCGTTGCGGTGATCGTCAATCAGTTGGCAATCGAGTGCATGCCCGTCTTCCTCACTCTCCTCTTGCTCGTAAGCGGTCGCGCTTTCTTTACAGCTCTAATCATCTGTTTTCAGTCCTTTGGCGTGAACCTGACCAACCACTACGGCCCCATTTTGATCACGATGGGCGGTCTGGACGGAATGGTGACGATCACCGTCTACTCGTGGACCGTCCGGCCGTCTCACCGCTCTCAAGTGCTCCAAAATCAAGCAAAGGCCGTCTCCACGCCGAACACAACGGCCGTCCACCGATTCTGACCGCGTACTCCCCGTGTTCCAAGTGCCTACCTCGTATAAAAATTGGATTACTGGTGGTCACAACGGCGTACTTTCTGCCCAATGAAATTGTCGTGAGACCAAACGTGAAAGTCACGTGCACAGCGAGCAACCAACTTATAAGTCTTGTTTATTAATTTGAAACGAAACCATTGCACTTTACAGCTCTTTATTTAAACGGCAAGCTTCTGCAGGATCGACGCGCAGCCATTGAGCGTCAAGAGGACGACCCACTCCTCGAATTGCTTCACGAACTCCTGCAAGAAGAAGTCAACAAAGCTCTCGTCTTCCCTCTGCTTACGTTTGCTTCGTTGAGCGAAAGGACGAGGTTGCCGAGTCGGAGGGCGACGTTCCTGTAGGTGTCCTCATAGTGCTTTTGCACGGTGCGGAACGTGCGGTCGAGTTGCTGCTGAATGTCCGCCTTGTTCGGCCGCATTTGACTCGCGGCGTAGAGGGCGAAGATGTGGCAGATGAAGGCGAAGTCCTCCGCCTCCATGTCGTACAGCGAGTATTTGACGATCGTCTTCATTCCGTTCACGTGCAGCGAGAGGAGCGAGCGGGCGACGATCTGCGGATCGCGCAGCTTCAAGCCCTCGCCGTTGCGCTGCACGTAGGATTGCTCCGAGTCGAAGTTGATTTCCACCGAGGACTCGTCGGCGAAGTAGATCGAGTTCCGTCGATGGCCGCCGTTCCGGAGCGTGGTCCAGACGGATTGGATGTAGTACCTGCAGACATCGACTGTTATTTGAGTTCAAGCGATTTGTTTTGCTGACCACGGGTACAACAAGCGAATTCCGAGGTGGACCTGCAAACAGAACGATTAAAGTACCTTAAAGCGTTTCCCACGACTCACCAACTCCTGCTCTCCGTTCAGAAACTCGCTGATGCCCGTCTGCCGGAGGTACTTCAGGATGACGTCGAACTCGGCGAGCATCGCCTCCATCGTGTTCTTCAGGCTGCCCTCCACGTGGAGCTGCGGGATGACCGTCCCTTTCTGCAGTTTGGCGTGGAAGCGGTTGACGAAGGTGGAATTGAAGCTGTCGATCAGACAGCGGCGGTAGTCGTCGCCGCCGCCGGTCGACGGCATGCGCTCGACCGCCTGCTGGATGGACATCCCGCTCGTGACGCAACGACGGAAACGGCAGTACGCACACGATCGTTTCGGGTTCTCTGCAAAAAAGGAAACGTTAGCTACCTTTTGCTGCGTATCCGCCTACCGTAATCGATTCTGCAACGCTTCCCACGCGTGCAGACGTACGAGCGGGCATCTTTGATCGTCCTAAACATCACGATTTGTTCATGATCAATTGATGCAAGTGCCTACCGCCGGAAGAACGCGCAGCAGGCCCCACACGACTGGACTCCGTAGTTCTTGTGCGTGCACGGGTAGTTGCACACGACGCAACGCGCCCCGGTCGTCGAAGCGGCGGCGAGCGCCTGGGAGCACGTTGCGATGCCGTACCTCCCCATTTGGCTTCGACCGAACAAGTAAAATGAGTGTGAATTCTAAAGAATGCAATGCGTAAACGAGTTGTTGCAGAAAGAAGCGTCGCGTAAGAAAACGTTGCGGAGCAATGTGGAGCAGGCCGGTACAACCCGCATGCACGACTGAATAATTTCACTACCTATTCCCTTTACTCAACTGTTGAAATCGCGCTGCCCACGTGACACGTAACTCGGATTGAAAACAAAAAAGCAACGAGTGAAAGCGGAAAGGAGCGTAGCGAGGCGAACGGCTCGTTATCGCCGGCCGCCCGCGTTCTTCCGCTTCGCTTTTGGCGGTCGAGTTTGCGGCGACGGTTTGCGTTTGGCCGGCGCTCGATTGCCGGCGGACACAAACGTGGGGAAAAAGGCGGCCGTTTTGTTTGCTTTCCGCCTTGCGCACGCGCCCATGCCCGCACACTCGGCGGCGCCCGAAGGCCGAAGCGAGGCGAGCGGCAGGTGTGCACACTCGTTGCTTGAGACGTCGCGGGGCGGAGAACCGAAAGAAGAATTCTTCTCCAGTCTGTCAAACAGCCGGTAGACGAAAGAATCAAAACAACGAGCATGGTTGTGTTCTGACGTGTTCGCACCGCCACCAACGCGCAAACAAACGACCAACGAGCGAATTTGGTGCGCAATTAACTAAAAGAAGACGCAATTAAACGAGTGAGTCATCCTTGGATCCACAAACGAGCGAGCTCTTCAGTGTTAGAGCAAAACGAGGGGATATTTGCCCAAATAAACCCCTCGCTTCTCGGTTCATCCCCGCCCGTTTTGGACCCTCAAACCGAATCGAAACTCCAGCGAGCGGCGCGCAGACGCGAAAGCGCAGAACGTGGCGGCTGACATTTCGGCGAGCAGGCGGCCCGCCGGCGGGAGCGACCGCCGCCGCCTTTCCGCTCCGAGCGGCCGCTTTTTGTCGCTTGCCGGAGGTCGACCCAACCGCCCACAAACTAGAGGGCGGCGATCGTTGTTCCCTACGTACGGCGGGATGCTCAAGCGCTCGACCACTTTGTGCTCCCCAAATGTCGGAGGCCAACGTAGGGAAGAGCATTCGGACTCGCTTTCGTACGCGGCGGTCCAAGAGATCGCCGCCGACGAACGGGTTGTGCGCGCTTTGTGACGACAAAACAACGTGCGCACAACTCCGCTCGGCGGGCGGTCGGCGATAAACGGTGAGTAATGCCCACGACGACGTCCTCCCTCCGTTCTAGTTTGGTGCGATCAATGGACGAGATGCAAATACGCTCGCTTGTCGCGGCTTGATGTTGGAGGCGACAAACAAACCAATAAGCGTTTTATTAAAACCCGTAACTAACGACAACAAAGAAAACCCGGCTAACTACGGGAAACACGAACAAAGGTTCTCCAAAATGAGCGGCTTGCAGGCTGGAGGCGAGCGATCTGCAGGGAAGACGAAGGACTCGGCATTCCGCCAGATGTCGCCCGTCTTTCGCTGGAAGAACACCCGACTTCGCAGTTGGAAGCGGCGAAGCGCTCCACTCGCCGTTCGGATTTCCAGACGGGATTCGAACTCGACGTCGAAGATCTCGTTCCAGCGCGCCTGGAAGACCTCCGGCTTCTCGTTCAGCCGGTCCACCCACATCGACGGGAAGCGGGCGCCCGTGCGCGCCTGCGCGTTGATCGTCCGCCCGACGAACTTCGACGGCGGCTTCAGTTCGAACTCGTGAACGCACTCCAGCTCGCCCAGAATGGCCGCCGCGTAACCGTCGATCAAAGCGGTCATGTTGGCCTGCAAACAGGAGGAAGGAATGAAAAGAGAAGGGGGAAACGGACCTTCACTCCCTCGTCCAAATTCAGCGACTCCTTCCGCATGCACAAACAATGATGCTCGGCGATGCGCGCGTCCTCGCACGACCGCCGCTCGGGGATGCGCGTGAAGAGCGAGCGGCCGACGGGCTTCCGGTCGGCGTCTTCGAGGCGCAGGATCTCGCGGAACGTCTCGTGCAGATCGAAGTTCGAAACCAGACGGTTCTGCAGCCGAAACGGATGAAAGAAGACAAGAAAAGACGAACTTTGTTCTCCTTGAACGTCGCGTACCACTCGGGATGGGCGGTCCGGAATTTCTGCGGAAAGTAGAGCGCCATGAACGGCTGCCGCTCTTCGATTCGACCGATGAACGTCGACTGGATCGATTGCTGAAAGAGAGAGGTGAGCAGTCTATCAAAACAAACAAGGACGAACGATCCGCTGTCCGTGATCGCCCATTATGACGAGAACCGTGTTATCGAACACGCCCGCCTTCTCCATTCGCTTCAACGTGGCTTCGAGCGGCGAGTCGAACAGCTCGAGCGGGTTCGCGGTATCGTGCGTGATCGTCGTGAAGAAATTGAAGGCCATGTTCCAGTGGTCCTTGTACTTGGTCGCGAACTTCTCCCAAAGCCCCAGCCATCGCGGGACGACCGACTCGCCGTACAGACAGGACGAGTTGATCTCCGTCTTCTGGAAGAGGAACTCAAAGTACGGCCGAAAGTAGTAGTCGGCGGGCGGTCGATGGAAACCCATAAACTTGTCGTAGTTGAGCAGTCCGAGCCCTAAACCGGAACGAGTGTGAGAAGGACGAATGATTGAACGAACCCGAATGGTAGATGTCGTCCTGCCACAAAGTGACCCCACCTCGATCTTTCACTTGTTTCGTGAGGAAGTTCGCGTGTTCCCAATGATCTCGGAAGATGTCCGAGTCGTTCAGCTGCATGTCCGTCCGTCGCGTGAGCCCGTCCAGCGCGTGAAATTTCTGGTCGAACACTTTGCCGGCGACTAAACGATCGTCTGTTAGATTCATTGCGGGCGGAGAACTCACACAGCGGCATCATATTGATTGCCGAGTTGTCCCCGATCTCAAACGAACGGGATAAAAAGAAAGCAATCAATTAAAGAGCAGTGCCTTGTTGTAGCCGTGGAGTATCTGGAAGTCGTGTTTCCGCATGAAGCGCAGAGTTTCGGGCATGTGCCGAAAGAATTGGTTGCGCGAAGTGGAGTCGATGGCCAACACGCTCAACGAGAAGTTCAGAGAGCGGTCGATGCGCGGCGGGTCGAGGCGTTTCTTTGTCGGGATGTTCGTGAATGCGCCGAGGAAAACTGAGAACACGTGAGTAGTAAGTAAGGAAGAACAAAGAAGAACTCACGGAGTTCGCTGTAGATGGACACGCACTTCACGTACACTTGGTCGCGGTCCAGATGGAAGGGCCTGTTGAACGGCAGACGAGCCCAGCCGCCGACCATTTTGACTTTCCGCCGGAGCGGCCGCAGCGTCTTGTCCAATGCGATCGCGTAGCAGTTGAACGTGACGTTCCTCGTTGCGGCCACCGCCTGGTTGATGATCAGTTCGCCGGTCCGCAGCTGAACGACCAGCTTGTGGTGGAAGTTGCCGGCCGGGCAGACGATCGCCCGCGAGTGGGTCACGTGCGATTCGATGTTCGGTTCATCTGGACGACGAAATCAACGAAAGGATGAGGAGAAGAACGAACGCGGTCGAAGGACGGGGAAGCGGCAGGTATTTTCGAACGGATGGGAGTGCGAGTAGTCCACTCCGTACAGCCGACGATCTTCGAAGTCGTCGACCAGCATGAACAGCGCGGAGCTCCCCGGAACTCCGTTCTCCTCGTTCCTCCGCTCAAATTCCAGGAATTCGGGGCTTTCGGTCGCTGGAAGCCGAATATCTGTGGGATTTCCTCCGCTGTGCAATCGAATGAACAGAAAACAGATGCTAGCAACGGTCTAAAACCCATCAATGCATTCAAGTAGTAGGTTCGAAGGAACGAACCAATCCAACGACCAACTTCGATCGATTTCTGAAGAACGGCAGCCGCCCGATCAACCGCAGCTGGCTCCACATCTCCTCCTCTTCAGGCGGCGGCGGCGGCGTAGAAAAGAGTCGCTTTCATTCGACTCCCGAATATGAAACTCCTCGGATAACGGCGTGGAAAACGCGGACCGGAAAGGCGGCGGGCGAATGTGCGCGGATTCCGGTTCGAATCCGCCCTCTTGCCGTCTTCCCGCTGCTGATTGGGATCTCCGCCTTGAATGCCACTCCTTTCGCTGCGCCGTGACGTGTGGATTCGGGCGTGTCCATTCGCGCGCGCCCTTTGAAAAACAGAGAACTCCGCCCGAACGTTCCGCGGAACGCCTGCTCGCCGGATTGTTGAAAGCGGAAGCCGGAGATCAAGTTGGAGGGAAGAAAAAACCGCTGCAGCATGAGAGGCTTGGTATCTGATTCGTTTCAACTTTATTGTCGCTCCTCGCTGACGTGGGTGAATGTGAGCCAGGAAACACTCGGACATTAAGTCGTGGTGAGTGGAAGGAACGACATTCTTTCGTTTACTTCAACGTTTTGCTTTGGGTTTTTGGAGGGCATTTGGCTCACGTTGACGAGTGCAGCACATCAACCGGCAGAGTCGATCGATCGTGCTTGCAGAATGAAAGAAGCAAATTCAGATCATGGCCTTCGTTTTCCTTCTCTTCGTTACGTACTCGACTGCTCGCACAAACGACTCGACTTGTTGTGTTCTTTGCGTAGACAGCCAAGTAAAGACGCTTACAAAAGCAACACGTCTTGACGTCAATGACGCTTCGCAGCCGGAACGAAAGGCGATTGCCGGCTGAATATTCAGCAGGCTTCACTGCAATTCTTTCATCTCGAGTCCGAGTCCAGCGGCCGGCGGTGACATAACGCTGCTTTCTCACGCGCTTGCTATTTGAATTAGTAGAAGTGATCTTCGGGTCTTCTGGTTGGACGAATGAGCAAGAGGGAGCGTTCGTGGAGTTCGTGCACAACTTGATGGCAAACGTAAGGTTTCTCCAGCACGATTCGAATTCAGCCCGCTTTTTCCATCAGGAGTTGCGGCCTTTCTTGCATCTCAAGAACAGGCCGGCCTCCACAGAAACATCCACGAAACTTCCCGTAAAAGGCGCCCTTAAACGAAGAACCCACTGATCACCGTACTGACCGCCTTGTTCGTCCGCTTGTTTTATTGCAAAACAAAATCTTTGGGTTTCCTTTTTCTTCGACGACTAATCGGCGTGATTAAACTACCTACGACCTCCGCAAACACGTGTGGTTGACGTGATCCTCTTCTCGTCTTTCGCTCCCGCTTGACGTCGACGAGGAACGAGCGCGGGCGGGATTGTTCGTCGAGCTGACCTTCCGCAGCGGGCGGGCGGGAACACGTAAAGATCGCCGTGAACGCTCGTAAACCAGGGAATCCCCACGGATTAAAGCGATCGTCTTCCGGGATTCTCCCTTTATCGACCGTGTTCGATTTTCCCCGGTTTGATGTCCATCCGCAGCAAACTCGACGGCCGGCAGCTGGCCGTTCTCTTTGTCCTTCTGGCCACTGTCTCCCTTTTCTTCACACTCTACTCGTTCGATCCCGACGACGAAGCCGAGGACTTCGACTTCGAGTGTGCGAACTGCAACGCCGAAGACTTCACAATGTCGCTGACCGACGGCGACCTCTGCGGAGACGCCGACCGCTTCCATCGGCAGGGGTGGAAGTACCGCCTACGGGGATGTTGATTGCTTTGTGCTTTGCTCAATAAACCCACGGATCTCTCGAATCGCCTAGACCGGAATGGAAGCGAGTGATGTCGAAATGCGGGCTTCTTTCCACCTGCCCTCCGGGGACGGCGAATGCCAGAAATACTCGTTTGCAGTTGAAAAGACCGAATGGAAGTTATCGGCTTTATTCGAGAGGCAAAAGACCGATGGAAAGAAGGTCAACGACGGCTGCTCGGAGTGCCGGGCGGGACGGGCGACTGCGTGGTGAAGAAGGATTGAGTGCGTGGCCGTTGGGCGAGGGAAACGGACGGGAGTTGGGTGATCGCGTAGGTGGCGGTTTCCGTTCTCTTCCGCCGACAAACGAGCACGAGGATGGGCTGGATGAAGGTGATGTACGTGTGCTTTCGGTACGGAGAGATGAACAGAAGGACGAGGATGGAATTGCAGGCTCCAATGCACGATACGCAGAGAAGCCCCAACTCCCCGTAGATGTTGTTCACGATCCACACTTCGAACACCAAGATGCAGAGGGCGGCGAGGAGGACGGGGACGAACAGGCAAGCAAGCGGACTGATCATTTGGGCGGCGAGGAGGAGCACGAGTTGGCGTTGGAGGCGGAAAGTCCGCTTCGAGTACTGCGCAGAGCTTTGGTTCAGCTTCTTCAGGATGACGAAGACCAGAACGACGCAGAAAGTTTCGAAGACAACGAATGAAATCGCCATTACAGCGACGAACTTCAGCGTGTACGGCCACGTCACTTCGATCACCACTTCCTTTCCGAGCACCGTGAAGTGGTACTGCTTGCCCCAATCGTAGACGATTTGGACGCTCAGCTAAAGTCATGAGTAAGAAAAATAAAGCCCGTTACTGCTCACCTTCTCCGTGTTCAGCGTGTAATAGAAGCCGAGCGCAAAAGCGAGACCGAGTGTTTGTTGTCCCACGAAGAAGAGCAGTTTGCCCTTGAAGCTCAAAAAGAACTGCTGGTAGCTGCGGTCGGCCATCACGGAGACCAGTCGGTGGCAGAAACACCACCATTGCGAGTAGATCACGTTCGCGCCCAGTCCGAGGGTTGCCGCCAACTGAATTCAAAAGATGAGCGAAGAGATTGCAATCGACCCGTGCTCACCGTGACGGCGCATGCTTGGTACCCGAAATAATGTGCGAGACCGCGACAGTCAACGGCCATGATCGGAAGCAGGGGCATCGGCTGTAGAAAGAGGGCGAACACGATTGTGAACAGCAGATCCCACAGCTAAACGAACGGTAAGAGGAGAGATTGAAAAGGGGACGAACCGTGAACATGTTGAGGAAGAATTTGTAGTTGGACATCGACGAGGGCGACTTCTTTTGGACCAACCAGAGGATGTACAATTGGAGGACGATCGTGAAGGCAGCGATGACGAGAAGAGACCGCTCGAATCCCGAGTCAATCATCTCGCTCGAAACAAGAAATGAATGGCGGTTGAGGGTGGATGGAGGGAACGGGGAAACAATCGATGATCTCCGGAAGTGGGTCGAATGTCTGATTGACTTCCGGTTTCAACTGGGAGAAGTCGGCTGAAGGGCCTTCTGACCCCCAACGCCCGCCGGCCGGCCGCTGCTTCGAAGTGCAGCAGGTGAATCGAAGGTCGCTTGGGCGGCGCGTGTGGCCGAAAGGCCGCAAAGGTCCTCCGTTCGTCAGGCAACGCGGAAGGAAGTTGATTTCGTATTCACGTTTACGCACAAAGAAGTCATGCGCTTTTGATCGGCTGGCATTCGGACGAGAAACGAGTGGATTTGGCACGAGGAAGACGGGAGAACACGTTCGGTCATCCCGTCGAGAAGGATCTCCGGATTTATAGACGAGGAATGGGCGGGAGTGTGAAGTTGAAGGCCACGTAGTCGTCGAAGTAAATCCGAAGGAAGAGGTCCAGCAAGTACGAGTTCTCGAGGATCCTCTTCGCCAGGAAGGGTTTCAGCTGGAAGTCGGAGGTCGCGTGTTGGGTCCGCTCGGCGGCCAGCTTCCGCCCGACGTAGTCGAGGGCGATCGACGAGACGTTGCGGGCGGCCAAGAACGGCCGCAATTCCTCTTCGAAGAACACGCGGGAGTCGGACGAGTAGTGCAAGAATGTGTAGTTCTTGAAGTGCGTGTCGAGGTCACAGAAACTAGAGGACAAGCAGTCAACAGAAGAATGCCAGATGGAACGAACAATGTCTGCGGCCGCAAGTGAGTGGTCATCGCATCGGCCGCTCGCCCCTCTTTGGCCATCCGGCGGAGCTTCCCGATCTCTCGCTCCAAAAAGCACGTCAAGTTCGCCCCGCAACCGTTGCAGTAGTGCTGGCAGTTGTTCTCCCGTCCACTAAACCGCAAGATCAACGGGACTGGTCAGGTGGGAACAGACTAGAGGCACAGATGGATGTAACCGGAGAGGAAGCGATCCAGCGGCTCTCGCACGACACTCACGAACGCCCACTCGTGCCGCGCGGTGCTCATGTTTCGGTCCAGCTGCCGCAGCTTCACCTCTCGGATCACATTCGGCCCGAAGCCCGTGCAGTGCGACCTGCAAGCGAACAGGAGTGAAGGCTGTCGGTGATCAGTCGGCTCACTTGTCGAACGCGTCCTGAATCAAATCCATCTCGTTGAAGAAGAAGGCGAGCGGGTCGTCCAACAAACACGCCAGCGTGCGCATGACCGTCGACGCCGCCTTGTGCACCATGCAGAACGCGGTCTTTAGTGGACGGGCGGTCTGCACAAACAAGAGTGGAGGAACGGGAAAGAGTGAACTCACGAACAAGACCGGCCCCTTGCGGAAGTGAGCGAAACCGCGGACACACGGCCGTTGGTTCTCGCCTCTGCAAATCCCGTTCTTTCGGCTGTACGTCCACTTTCTCTTCGGGAGGGGCTGCAATCACAAGCAGCTCATAAAACGAAGAAAAGAGAGGACGTACGTGGCTGTTGAGTCGAAGGATGTCCGCTTCCTCGAATCCCTCCGCTGAGCAGGCAACTCGGCTTACGATCCGCTGCGAGCCCGCCGCCGTCCGGTCCTCCAGCATTCTTTTGGGTCGATCGACGGCGGAGGGCTGGGAGACGAAGACGGTGAGCGTGATCAAGGCGACCAAGACGAGCAGCACGAAGAAGTTGCATTTTGCCGTCGGCATTGCGGCGAGAACGAACGCCCGAATGCGGAACCGCGCCCATCCCACGAATGCAAACGAACGAGAAGGCGAGAACGTATTGCGTGGTTGGGTAATCCGTCCGGTTCTCCCACTTACCGATGCGCATTTCAACGCCCGCTCACCGCCCACGAGTGGGCATAATTGTTGAAAGGCGGCGTTCAATCGAGTAAACGGTGAGATGTGTTGGACTTGCCGCAGCAAAATTATTCGGCGAGTTGTTTAGACACTTTTCTGCACGTAAAGGCAACATTGATTAAATCATCGTTCAAACACGGCCGTTCGCGAGCGCTGATTGTGAGCTTCGTTCTTTTAACTCACAATCAGATTTCAAATTGATTGCGATACCCACTGCCTTCGTATGTACATTGTTTATTGTTCCTGTTCGGGTATTTTGGGCAAGGAGATGTCAAAGGCGACGTAATCGTGGTAATACAGCCGGAGGACCAGCTCCAACAAGTAAGAAGAGCTGAGTATCCGCTGCTTGAGGAAGGACTTCAGCTTGAAGCCGGAAGTGGAGTGCGGAGTTCTCGTCTCGGTCATCCGCCGCCCGATGTACTCGATTGCTTCGACGGAGGCGTTGCGGGACTCCAGGAACGGCCGCAACTCCCGCTCGAAGAAGCGAAAGGAATCAGAGTCGTAGCGGAGGAACGTGTACTTCGAGAAGTGCGTTCTGAGATCGCAGAACCTGCAAGCAAATGGAAGGATCATTAGGGGAACACTCCTACTGCTAACCATGTCTGGGGCATCGCGTGATCACTCTCGGTGTCCAAATGGCGGCCGGTGCGGGACATCGTCCAGATCTTCCGCGTTTCTCGCTCCAGAAAGCAGGTCATGTTCGCGCCGCAGCCGTTGCACCGGTGGTCGCAGTCCTCCAACCGGCCCATGATGCACATGTGCGTGTAGCCGGAGAGGAAGCGGTCGATCGGATCCCGCACAATCATCACGTACTTCCAGCCCCGCTCGACGGTCACTCCCGCCTCCTCCAGCTGGGAGGCGCCGCGGAAACGGCTGTCGTACGTCTTTGCACAACCGCTGCAAGCAAGCGCGAAGGTGGAAGAAAGAAGAAGAGCAGAAACGAACGAAGAGTAGGCGCTCTCGATCAGGTCGCTGCCCGAAAAGAAGAACTTGAGCGGGTTGTTCAGCAGGCACGTGAGCGACTTCATCACTCGCGACATGCTCTTGCGGACCAGGCAGGACGCCGTTTTGATCGGTCGGGCCGTCTAAACACGAAGAGTGAAAGCAGAGATGATCGGAAGAGTACTCACAAAATACCAGGCCTTTTCGTCCATTCGGGCGAAAGCGGGAACACAATTCTTTGCGTCCTCCGCCTCGCAAATGCCCGTTTGGTTCTCGTACGAGAGCGGGACCTTGGGAAGTGCCTGGAAAGAGTCTGAATACGAAATTAAGAAAAGGAGGGCTCACATCGCTGTTCATTTGGACGATCGTCTCGTCGTCGAAGCCCCGCATCGAGCAGTTGACGCGTTCGATCACCTGCTGCCCGTCGGCCCGCTTCGGCGGTTGCTCGTCTTCTTCGAACGGATCGGCGAGTTCTGGGGCAGGAATGTTTGTTGCATTCGCGTGCTCCTCCTTGCTCTGGTTGCCTCCTTTGAGCTGGGTGGCGGCATCGATCTCCACAGCGTTCAACGCAATGGAATTCACGCTCCTTGCCGTTTGAGCTGAGATCGTTCCGTTTCTTCTCGCTCCTTCCACCGATTCGTCACTGCTCGAAGCCGCAAGATCCACACCACCTGTGGAATTCCGGCGCTCGTCGGAGTCGTCGAGATCGTAGAGCGGAGCGATGTACTGCGGCTGGCCGATCGTCTCGACGATCCCCTTTTGCGAGCGGCCGTCCGCATCGCCCAACACTCCCAAGTAATAGGAAACCCACATCGTGAGCAGGGCGCCGATCAAGATCCCCAGAAACCACTCGAATTTCGGCAACCAGTTCAGCATTTGGGGTCGGGCGAGGGGCTGAAAGCAGAAGAGTGAACGAGAAAGGAAGCAAGAGGAAGTGGGCGTGAATGCGGAAAAACCTCGACGACAAGTCGCTTTTGTTCGCCGAACGGTTGAAACAGGCAAGGGGATTATTTCCGAGCACTCGATCGCCGTTTACACGTTGCCGCCGGCCGCATTTGCATCCGCTCTCCACTTGCGCCCGGCGACACGTTCGAGCCGCCCGCAATGCCCACGCTTTCCACGAACGTTTCGTTCAGATCAAGTGTGAAACGGAACAGGGAACAAAGCCGATCGACTGGGCGAAGCAACAAAATAGGTTTGAAGGCTACTTTAATGAGCGCAAAGGAAAAATTGACATGAGGTGTTTGGTCGAGTGCTCCCCGTTTCGCTCATCTCTACACAACGCGCCACATGAAGAAGCCGCAAGCCAATCAATGCTGCTGAAGTCAAATTTCAATTCGCGGAACAAATTCGCGCGGCTTTCGCTTTCGTTTGATAAGCGATCTCCGCCGACCAGCGAGCGGATCCACGAGTTCGTTTGCCTTGCGCGGGCTTCCGGTTGAGCGCCGCCGCATTTACGCTTCGAAGCGTATAACGAGGTTAAAAAGAGAGTTTATTCGAGTATTACAAACACGGCGGTCACTCGCCGTCCGTATCCTTTATTCAATGTGAGGGCGCGGCAAAAGGATGGACGTTTGGATAGTGACGTCGTACTGGAGCGGGAGGCCCCAGCCGCGCTCAGCCTCGTCACACCAGGCGTCCGTCCAGTCGGTCTTCAAGTAGCGCGAGGAGCGGATGGTCAATCGGTTTGTCCTGCTTGACACGCGATCAAACTGCAACGGAATCGCGAACGGAATGGTCGCCGAACCGCGACGTCTGCCCAAACAAACGCCTCCAAAGGCGTCCAGCCGTTCGCCCCTTCATTCACTGCTGTCAATCGACCAGCAGGTGCTCAAATTCGAGGCCTGAGCAGGATTTCCTCTGGCGTCCAAATTTCCACCAACAAACGAGATAAAAAGAGCGCGGTTCATTGCTGCAGTCTCTTCGACAGCCGCTCCAAATGATGCATCCGTCTTCCTTCTTCCTGCTCGTTCTCGTGTGTCTTCTGTGCGTTCAATCGGCGGTCGGCGGGCCCTACAAGCCGTCCGTCGAGTGCAAAGACCATCGTTACGGCAATACGGAGTAAGTGGATCGTTTTAGGACGAATGGATATCCCCCGACTTACAGATGCTCGTATATAGCGGACAGCGGATTTTGTGAAGACGTCTCCAGCAGCATACGTGTGCCCTTCAAGGTGTTGTGTCCACAGTCCTGTGGTTTGTGCGCGTAAAATAGAACCTTTACAACACCGTGAGTTCAACGTGAATAAATGCTGCACGTTGTTCTCCTTGGATAGTTGTTCGTTCTAAAAATGACACGATTAGCTTCAATTTCCTCCGCCTTGTGTTTGACGGTCGGCTGCACAGCGGAAGACGCCCGTCGTTCGACACCGCGTACCTGCGGAATGCTCGCGATTTTGCCGTCCGCTCGGCCACTCGACTCGCCGCCCGTTCTTGGTGTTTCGATTCGCGTTTGCACTCGAACTCGAGCATCTCGTCAAAACGAACAATCGCCGCCAATCGAGGGCTTTCCAAGCAACAGTCGGCTTCGGTCTTTTCGACGCGAAAAAACCGCTTGCTGCCGGAGGGTCCGCGGAAACGAACGAACAAGCGGCAGACCCCAAGCGGCGGTCATTCCGCAGATGGCAGTCCGTCTTTGCGAACATCGAAAGCTTGTTTTCGTGCATGATTTACGAGCAATCAATCGATCGGTTGGCCGCGTGATAAAAACGATTTTTTCAAGGTTTTCGCAAATGTTTTCCCCGTTGGGTTTCCACACCGCTCGACCAGAGCGGCCGCGACTCGTGAGTCCGTCAGAGGAAAGCGATGAGTCAGCGGCGAGCGGCCGCCCGCCGGACGGCAAACAAACGAGAAGAGAGCGGCGGGATAAAAACGCGCTCGACGGGCTCCCGCTTTCACCCAAACGGCCGCGGTTTCTGTTCGCTCCTTTGAAATGCGATGAATGAGGGCGCTCGGTTTTCTTTTGCGTTCATTTTCACTCGAACCCCAGAATCGAAATTCTTTTTGACAGCGAGTCTCGAAAACAACCTTTTTTCCGACCGCTTTTTTGTGAGGGACGCGAGGTTTTTGTTGGGAAGGACGTGCGCATTCGAACCGCCGCCTCGTTGTTTTCGTCGTCGACTCGTTCCTTCCGCCCATCGCACCTCGCGGAGTGCTCGATGGGAGGCGCGCGAGGATCTTCGATTTTTTGTACGAAGAGCGACGATCGGAAAGCACCGCGCAGTCATCCGAAAGCCGACAACTTGTGAGCCACGAGCCTTGCCTCTCGTCCCTCTTTGTTTCCTCCGACCGCCGCGCCTCCCGCTGCTCGCGATGAGCAAAGGTCGCAAAAGGCGAGCGGCCCGCCGCGGTGGGCAGTGGAGGCCGCTTTCTTCCGCTTGCCCGCTCGCCGTCGCGGCCGTCCAGTCGGTTCGCGGCCTTCGTTTTTCGGAGGGCGACGCGCACCCGGCGACTTTTTTGTTTACGCGGAACTTTTGCGGTTCTTTCGGAGAGGAAAAGGCGCGATTTTTGCCGTTCTTTTTCGAATTTCTTGCTGCTTTTTGCTTCAACATTCGTCCAATTCTTCCATCGAAATTTCGTCGTCATGGGGGTTTTGTCCGTGGTACAAAACTCGTGAATGTTTTGGACAAAGCAGACCTTTCGATTAGCGAAATGTTGTTTTTGTTTTCTGTTGTTTTCGGGAGTCGCGTTCGTCGTCTCGCGGCCTCGGCGGCCTTTGGATCCGCTCGGCCCGCTCTTATCGCTTTTTCTCATCTGCCGCTCGGCCGGCCGCCGCCCTTCGACGCGACGCGAAGGTCGGGCGCGCACTTCGCCCCTCCGTTGTTTACTTGTTTGTTTGTTCGGGGGCTCGCGAGCGGCGGCGGCGGTTCGAAACTCGTGTTGTTGCCGATCGATTCCATCAGGTGTTTTCCGCTGCTCACGAGCCCCCTTTTTGCTTGCGAACACCAACGATCAGCCGCTTGCTCGAGCCGATTAGCCGCCATTTTCGTCTCCTTCCGTCCGCTTTCTCCCGATCGCGCTCGTCACTCCCTCGCAAAAACAAGCGTCTTTCCGGCGGCATCACTTTCTTGTGCTTTCAGGCGACCTCCGCTCCCGCTCCACTCGACGCACTCCACGAGCAGAATGCACGGCGACACCATCGCGATCATCATCGGAGTGATTCTCCTGCTCATGGCCTTCTGCGGCGTCTTCATCTGCTGCAAGTTCTGCCAGTGCTGCAAGAACGTGAGTCTTCCGGTCGGTTGGACGATGGACTAATCGAATTTATTTTGGATATTCTGCCATCCATCCCACCACGGAGGGCATCACGGAGGGCACCACGCCGTCTGATCGCCTCCGCCGATCCCTCCCGTCGAGTGCTGCAGTCCGCAACGAGGTCTCCTCCCTTTTGTTTGCTCCGCCATTCCACTCGTTCCGTTCGTTTCGATTGTTTCTAACCGCTCCAATGCCTTTTATTCACTTTTCTCCCATCGAATAAACACACGAATATCCCGCCCGATCACTTGGGAGGCAGGGAAGACACTCGGGTGCTGGGGTTCACGGAGAGCGCGCGCGAGTCGACGAGGCTGTTCGTGCTCGCGCCCACCCGCTTGCCGCCATTCAGGCCGCAGGAGAGGAGGTGGAGGAAGTGCTGGCGGAAGGGTTTGATGAGCAGGATGGACGAGAGGGCCGAGAGCGGAGGCGCCCACGTGAGCAGGAGGACGTTGAACTCCGACGAGTAGCGGAAGCTGATGTTCCCCCACGCGAGCACCGTGAAGCCGATGATCGGACACACGAGTGTGACGAACGGGACGAGGGCCTGGCAGAATGGAATGATCGGGGAGTTCCAAAGGGGACTCACTTGAGCGAAGAGCATCCAGTTAAAGGCTCGCTGGAGTTTTTTCGTCCGCGTGCTCAACTGCAGCGATTGTTTCTGGAGCTCGCGGACGGAGAGGAAGGCGAAGAAGATGGCGGGAATGTAGGAACCGAACGTGAGCACTCGGTGGTACAAGAGGGTCGCTTGAGCGAAGAAGTTCTTCTGCAAACGCCCCAATCACTCAGTCCCCTCATCTCTGCCCTTACGTTCATGTTGCCCACGAGAAGCTTCGGGACGGGCACCTCCGGCCAGTAGTACCGCTCGAAAGCGCCGCCGACGTCCGCCGGAGAGCAGAACGCGGGGATTCCCATCGCGCAGTCGACGGCCACCAGAAGAACGGGGACGGCGACGACGAAGAGCGTGCGGAGGCCACTCGGCGGTTTGCTGCTGCAATTCGCCTCTGTGTTACCCATCCTTCTCGTGTTTGTACTCACTGCCGCAACGAGTACCAACGGTAGTAGAACATGCACGGCACGATGGTCACCGTGAGCTGGGGGGCGGAATTTTGAAAGATCATCGAAACGCACATTCCCGCGTGCGGGAGGAATTGGGCTGGACCGACGAAAGTCGCCACCATTATGTTCGACTCGACGCGGTAGCGCTGCAGTCAAGCGAAAGAATGAAAAGAAAGGGGAGAGCGCTCACTTGTTGGCACCAGAAGTACGAGAACAGGTGGATCGTGTCGACGACGGCCGAAAGAAGAAGCAGGCGGCTGTACGGCGCGAACTGGGCGGACGTCTTCAAGAGCACCAGGTAGACGAGGAGGCTGATGGCGAAGCTGCCGATCGTGAACGCCGCCAGGTTGTTCACTAGTCGGATGATGGCGATCGGGGAGCCCGCATAAGTTGCGTTCGTCACGTTGGCAAAGAACAAAACGTCCTGCACGTATGGATTCTCCGGATTGAAGGCCGCCGGCATCTTGCGGTCGGGCATCTGCGAGTGTGAGAGTGGGGAAGCAGTCTTCAAGCTTCCGCCTTTTGTACCGAACGCACGGCCGGGGCGTGAGAACCGAAAGAACGTTCTCCACGTACTCTTCGGAGTGTCTGTCGGAAAGCAGATAACCGGGTTACAGTTTGCGCTCGAAAAAAGCAAGTTATGCAGGAGTCTATTGGGTTAGAGCTTGCAACAAATGCAACCAATGACGCAGCAAACAAAAGAGAACGACGGTGAGTGGGTGTTTACCGTTCTTTTGTTTGTTCCAACTCGCCTTCTTTTAAGCGGGCAGCAGCAATGATCACATGCGAAAGAGAAACGTGGCGGAAGTGCGTAGGGGACGGCCGAGTGTTCGTGGGAATGTTGGCGGTTTAATTCCGGTAAAGACGTGCGAACCCCACGGAAAAGCCAAAAGTTTCCGCGTACCCCCGCCCAGCACGTGCATGTGAAACGGTATTCCGAGAACAATTGGACTGTTGATTAGTTCGAGGAATGCGGTCGATGTTTGCAACAACTCTCACGGAATCCTTCCTTCCTTCCCTCTACGGTACTCCTGTTTATTCCTTGGGACACGGGAGGTCGAGCGGCTCGTCGTGCGGATTGCCCCGCTTGATGGCGACGAGCCGTTTGAAGAGGGGCTTCAACGCGTGATTCCTCGCTTTCTCCACCCGTTTGGCCAAATCCCGGTCGATTCGATCGAAGTTCGTCGAGTAGCCCAGCCGGACGGCCATCCGCTGCGGTCCGAACAACTCGGCCGCCGCGTAGATGTTCCAGAACGATTGATCGAACCTTCAAACGAGAGCAGTGAGTGAAGGAAACGAGGAGTCTTCTAACCGATGGCACTTCATATACGTGGTCCAGCGATCTCGGAAGCGATGCACCTCGCAGTCGACCTCCGAACCCGCGGGCGTTAGGCAGTCGGGGGTCATCGCGCACAACGCCCACCTGCAAGCGACGAAAGGAGTGAGTGGACGGAGAAGATGATGGGCGACCATTTCATCACTCGTCGGGTGTACGGCGAGTCCACCACCAACATGGCCGTGCTCTGGACCATCTCCATTTGGATGGCCTCGGCGGGGATCGGCAGGAAGTCGTACATTTCTGCAGAGAACTCACTACTCGCTCCTCATATCAACTGACAGCTTACTGGGATTGGTGGCCGCGTAAGTGGAGTGGTAGGTGAACGTGTGCGTGGAGAAGGGCTGCAGGAGGCCGCTCTGAACCGCTCGCAGGAACTCGTGCAGCTGATCGCTTTGGATCAACACGCTCGTGTCGAAGTAGAAGAACGCTTTGTGCGTCTTCAGAGCTTCCTAATAAACGAATGGAGTGAAAAAAAGGAAGAACCGGCCACCCACCAAAAGGACCAACTTGAACGCGAAATTTCGCAAGTGGCGGAGGTGCGCCGGCCGGCCGTCGAACACAAACGGGCGGATTTCCACGTTGCACCATCCGCGCACTTCTTTCAACTGAACGAGATGAAGAAGGGAGTAAATGAATGGATGAGAGAAACGAACGTTCTCCTCGCTCAACCCCAAATCGAACATCACGATCGGATTGTCGGGGTAGAACTTGCGCAGTCGGCCGATCAGCGTGCGACCCTCCGCGAAGTGGTCAGCGGAGATCGACGTGAAGAAGGTGGGCGTCCACTCGTCCGCATTCAACCGCTCGTATTCGCTGGGAGTCGCCTGGATTTGGGCTTCGAGGAGGCGGTTCTCCTCGAGGAATGCGAGCAACTCGTCGTTGCAGGGGAACGGGCGCCCGAATTTCGTCCGACCGCTCGAGTCAACACCCGGGAAGCAGAACTGGACGAGAAATGAGTGATGATGAGAAATGCACGTGCACTCACCAATTCTCCTCGGCAGTAACATTCGGGCGGCACTTCCGTTTCACTCGCATTCCAGCCGCCGCCGTCGTTGAGCAACGGCCGGCGTGCGCGGAAGAGTTGGTGCAAACTGGACAACTCGAAGAGCACGACGCCCACAATGAAAGCCCCGATCAGACAGCGAGAGAGGAACTTGGCCGAAAGATTCCTCCACGAGAACCGCGGGTGGAGCAACGGCTGGCGGTCAGCGCGCATTTCCGTTCAACGAGCTTTCGATCAACCGATAGGAGGAACGGAAGGAAGCGAACGTTTGCCTCACACGTCGCCGCTTTGCCACGGCCGCCGTCTCGCCGATTTTTGCATTTCAATCAACACGCACGGGAACACGCCAACAGCGGCGGCTGGAATCTGATAATCCGCGCCCTCCCGTCGCTCCCGCTTTCTGCTTTTTACTCCCGTCCGCCCGTTAATCCCGCCGCCCGCCCGCTTGCCCACCGAACTGGTCGCCCGGCGGACGGGTAGCGAACTCTCCAGTTCGAATGGAGGCCGTAGAAATCGAAATGAGCGGCGATTTCGATCTTCCGCGGGCGGGAAGTGAAATCAGTTGCGAATCCAAAGACACGCATCACTCCAGAGAATAAACGAACGAATAAGTGGCTTTCTTTCGTTGTTCTTGCGGCTGTTCTAGCTTCTTCGTGTGCCCGTTTGATAGCCGCAACCTTCTTGTTCTGCTCTTTTATTCGTTAACAGAAAGGAAACGCTACTCGTTCACGTGCTCAACGCCTTTGCGGTTCTAACTGCCGCCTTTTCGTAGTCGAAGAGGAGGCAGCGATCACGGAGTGCAGCCAGCGGGATCATCCAACACTCCTCGCAGTCGTCGCCCATCGAAGTGGCGAGGAATTTGCACTGGCCGTTGGCGTCCTCGGTGTCCTTTCGGATGAAATCTTCGGGATGCACGTGGAAGTCGACGTCGCTGACGCTGAAGGTCAGCTTTCGCTTCTCGGTGCAGCGGACGGTCATCGCGCGGTTGTCGCCGTCCATCTCCTGGATGACGGCGTCCAGCGTCTCCCTCGGAATGACCATCAGGTTGGACGCCAGATTGAAGGCCACCTGGTCGCCGCCCCCGCCGAACGCCCCGTTGCCCACCGCGAAACTGCAAGCAAGCGGGTAGTAAAGAGGAAGGAATGAAACAACTGCTTACTCCTCTAACTCCACTCCCCAATCGTAGCCCTCGCCCGAAATCACCGCAAACTCCGTCCAGTTTGGGTCACAAGCCGAGGGAAGGCGACCGCCCACTTGGAGCGTGCCGTTGATAGTCGCTCCTTGATTGTCAGCATTCGGAACACTGCAAACAAGTGAAATGAACAGGAAGACAGCTCATTAGACTCACGAATCGAAGCGGAACGTGATCACTTTGTCCTGCTCGTCGGCCAGCAGTCCGGGGAAGAAAGGCGGCACGTTCACGTCCATCGCCGTCCGCATCTTCCGGCCGAAGCCCACGTACGCCTCCGCTCCGTACTGCTCGAAGATCGAATCGTTGCGGACGGCGAACGGGACGCCGCTCTTCTGCTTGCCGTTAATCTGAACGAGAACAAATGATTGAGAAGAGGAGCACTCGAAAGTACCGTAAACGTCTCGGTGCCGATCAGCCCGTCTTCCCACTGCACGTCGTGGAAGACGTCCGTTTGCTGGAACGTCGAGGATTTTCTAAACGAAGAGCCGAGGTGAAACGAGTGGATGGAGTGGACGAACGTCGGATCGTACTCGCCGTTGATCGAAACGTCGCCCACCTCGACCTCGGCCTCGTAAAAATTCTCGTAGTACTCGGGGTGGGTGGTGAGACGAACGTTGACCGCTGAACACAAGATCCGACTGATTGATTCGCTGCTCTCTCGACCTACGAGGCGTCCCGATTTGAATGTCCAGATGGAAGCCGTCGGCGTCCACCGAGAAGGGCCAGTCGATGGCCGCTCGTGCCCGCCCGGCGCTCAGCAGGACAACTAGGAGGATCGTAGTGAAGGCGGGAAGGTCCATTTGCCCAAGGGTCAACTGATACGAAGAGCACCCCCCGCCGCCCTTTTATTCACGCAAAAATCATCGTGTTCTTATCGCAGGAATGCTCGGTGGCGGTGAGGAGTGGAAAACTCCCGACGGAAAGAGCGTGATTTGAAGCGGATTCGCCTCAATGTGCTCGACGGAACGGAGCAACACTCGTGGTCAGCATGATTGAAGGTACCGTTCTTCTGTTTGTCATCAAAAGCGAAGCCATTGGCGGCGATCTTGATGACTTTTGGTTGCCGCCGGTGGAAGGAACATGCGGATGGTGACGCAGAAAATCGGATGACGGTTGGACTTTCAAGCGTTCAGTGATCGCCCGTCCGTCATGACTTGCGCAACGATCGATGGTGTTTTGGCAAATCCCGAACTACGCCGAAAATCGATATGCTCGTCTTTCGTTTTCAACAAAGACGTCTTGCTCCTTTGTGGGCCGTCGTTTGGGTGGACTGTCGCCGATTCGCGGCGAATTCGCGCGCATTCTCCTGATTCACCCCGGCCCCGCCCTCTCCGCGCGGCCGTCCGCCGCGCGCCCGCTCTGGCTCAGTTGTATTCGTTGCCCAGTTGTGTTCTGTTGTGTTCCCCGCGCGGACGGCTGAACCGTCGCGCTCTCATCAATAAACGGACACTGAGAGTCCCCCTCGGCTTGGGCTGATCCCAAAGCAACTCAATAGTCTTCGCGTCTTGGGCTGATCCCGGCGATCGACTACAGGACGAAAAGATGGCTGGTTGATCGTCCACTTGCGCGCATTCGCCTTCTCGCCGCTTCTGTTTTTAATTCCAGAAGACAGCCGCAGACGGCAAGGCAACGAACGGATTCGATGACGTCACTGTGGCTGCCCAACTGGGCTTTTCGTTCGCTTCGGTTTGAGGTACCGTTCGGGGCTGTCAGGCGGCACCGTCGGATGGAGAAATCGAGGCAAGCAGCATAAACAAACGATCCTCTCTACCCGCCGTTCGCCCGCTTTCCCGCCCGTTTCGCAGACGGCGGGCGCGTTCTTCTGCCTGCCCGGTCGGCCGGCCGTGTGGTGAGAAAAGCGGGCATTCAGGCGGCCCGCCCCTCTCCTCCCCGCTCGTTCGATCGCGGCCGACCGCCCGCCACCGTCTGCCTGCCGCTTGCGAAAGGCGGTGGGTAGATTCGGCGTCCGCTCTGCCCGTCCACCTTCTCCATTCGGGCGTCTTCTCGCGACTTTCCACCCGTTTGCTTTGGTCCGCGCCGCTCCCTCCTCGCTGTCCATCCCTCCTTTCCGTGCTGATTTCCCGCCTGCTTGCAGCACTCGAAATGACCAAACTGCGTTTGATGCTCGTGTTGTTCGTGTGCGCGGTTCTCCCGTACGCGACCCCCGCGGCCGTCCGCCCGACCGTCCCGCCGCCGGCCGCCAACCAGACGGCCGCCGTCTCGAACACGACCGCGCTGCCGCCGATTGAGGGCGTGCTGCTGCGCACGTACCGCGAGGGATACGAGGAGGGCCGCAAGGACGGAACGGAGCGGGGCTTCGAGCAGGGCTTCAAGCAGGGCAACAAGACGGGACACGAGGCCGGCTGGCGCAAGGGCGAGGAGTACGGCGACAAGTGGGGCCAGATCTTCGGCTACTTCCGCGGCCAATCCGACGCCTACTGGAACGTGTTCGGCTTCGTGTTCGTCGTGATGTGAGTTCCTCCTTTCGAATCGTCTGACTCAACTTCCCTCTCGATTTCAGCGTGGTCGTCGTCTTGCTCTGTGTCCTGTGCAAATGCTGCGGCAAAGAGCTCGGACAGGGTTGCATCGACTGTGAGTTTCCCGCTCGATCTCCGCTCACTTACTTCCTTTGTTTGCAGGCGCCAGCAAGTAAGGGGCAGCGACGACCGAACGGGAGACGAACGTCTCCAATTCTCATCCCATAATCCCAGTCTTCTTCCTCCATCTCTTCATGTCTCGTTTTCTCTTCCCTCATCACTTGTACGTCGCTTTGTGCGCTCGTTTCTGATGGTCGAATAAAAAACGTAGAAGAAAGCGGCGGGTTGGGTTGTTGGAGAGCGGGGATGCAAGGAAATGAGAGAGAGCTTTAGCAAGCGAAGAAATCACGGGCCAGAAGCAATCAGAAAGGATGTCTGCTGCCCTTTTCTGAGCTCCACCGTCGTTGTGAAGCTCCTCGAAGGGTCAGTCCGCTAAGCACCCTCGAGTCCCACAGATCGTTCCGATTTCACGAGTCGTTCCGCCGAGTGCCGCCCGAAGGTCGCGGAGGTGTTTTTTGCGCCGAACGAGCGGCGTCTCGTTTGAGATCGAGCAGATTGGGCGGCGGGGCGGCCGGCGGAGATCTCGCGGTTTTTCTGAACGCCGGCCGCAAATCACTCGACGGTCGACCGAAAGCGGCGGCGAGTGGACGACGCGGGCGGTCGGCTCACTCGTTCCAGCGATGCGCCCCCCGCTGCCGACCACCCACCAGGCGGACGGCCGCCGTCCCGAACTGCAGGGCCTGCGTGGAGTTGCGATCCTCGCGGTCCTCCTCTTCCACGTGTGGCCGAGCCGCCTGCCCGCCGGCTACTTGGGCGTCGATGTGTGAGCGTTGGGATTCTGTCGCCCGACATCCCCGTTGTTGCAGCTTCTTCGTGCTCTCGGGCTACCTGATGGCCGGCTTCATACGCCGACTGGAGGCGATCACCCTCCGCTCGGCCCTCGAGTTCTACCGCCGTCGTGTGAAGCGAATCGTGAGTTCCCGCTCGTCTTCCACTCAGCCGGCTGTTTGAGGTTCCGCTCTACGCGGGCGTTCTGTTGGGCGTCCTCGTGATCGCCACGCGCATGGGGACGCCGTTCGAGTTCCACTTCCTCTTCCGCGACGCCCTGCCGGCGGCCCTCTTCTTCTCGAACTGGCCGGGACTGCGCGACGTCTCGTACTTCGATCAGAACGCCCGCTTCGCTCTCTTCCTGCACACGTGGTCATTGAGTGTGGAGGCGCAGTTCTATGCGCTTGTCCCACCGCTTTTCCTCGCGATCCGCCGACTCGAACGCCTCAACTGGACGCTCGGGCGGCTGCTCGTCGCCGTCGGGATCGCCGCCTCGTCCGCCTTCCAGCTGGCCGACGGGAAGGACGCGGACGCGAAGCACGTGCTCGTGGCCGCCCGCTTGTGGCAATTCGGCGCCGGCTTTTTCGCCCACGACCTCCGCGCGAGCCGCCCGGCCGGCGGGAAGCGAACACAACGGTCGATCGATTGGATCCTCCCCGCCGCTCTCGTTCTCTTCTTCTTCCTCCCGCAACTGCCCGCCTTCTCCCGTGTAACGATCACCGTCCTCTCCGCCCTCCTTGTTGGAGTGGGCGGCGGGGGCGGCGGGTGGCTGGAGTGGCGGCCGCTGGTCGCGTTGGGCGACGTCTCGTTCTCCGTCTACCTCGTGCACTGGCCGCTGCTCGTCGCCCAGCGGTACGTGCGACCGGAGGCGTTTGCCCACTTCCAGGAGTTCGACCTCCCGAGTGGCGCCCTCCTCTTCGGCTTCTTGCTGCTTCTCGGCTTCTGTCTGGAGCACGCGGCCAAGTGGGCACTCGCTCGAGTGGACGGTTGGAGGTCGCTGCTGCTGCTCGTGGGCGTCCTCTACGCGCTGCTCGGCGCGAATCTTGCGTACATCAAGTGGAACGCCCGGTTCGAAGCGGTGAGTACCTTCTCATGTGAAAGACGCTCCCTCGCTTTCCGCAGGTGGACGTGCCCAAAGAGGCGGCCGCCCCGCTCCTCTTGCGCGCGTGGGCGGCGCGGCAAGCGGCCAACTGGACGACGGCCGAGCGGATTGCATTTAACGCCCAACTGCTGCCGATCACGCGCCATCTGCGGTGCAACCGAACGGACGAGATCGCGCTGCGGGACGGCCGGTCGGCCCTCCGGCTGGTGGGCGGCAGCAACTCGTGCGTCGAACACGTGAGCGACCGGTTTATGAAGTGAAGAGCGGAGTTCCTTCAGGGCGGCGGCAACAAGACGGTCGTAATGTTCGGCAACTCGCACGCAATGTTCGCCCACTTCGGCGTGCAGCACTTCTTCGCGGACGTGTTCGGGCGGCTGTCCACGATCGCGATGCTCGGCTGCGGTCCGCTGCCCGCCCACCTGCAGTCGATGGCCGCAAGTTCCTCTTCCTCCCGCTCTGTCTTGATTTTCTTGCTTTCAGCCGACCGCCGAGAAGAGGCGGCGATGCGAGCATACGATGCGCGTCTTTCCGGAGGTCCTGCGGTTGTGGCACGAACCCGTCGACGTCCTCATTCTCGTCTTCGGGTAGGCCGCAGACTCTTGCGGTCTTCACTCTCGCTCGTTGCAGCTTCCGGCCGTACGCGGAGCCCCCGTTTGAGGGGCCCATCCAACAGGAGGCGGGCTTTCGCTTCATGCAGGAGTTCTACGCGCGAGCCGCCCGCCACGTGCGCGAACTCGTGATCGTCGAGCGGGAGCACGTGGTGTTCGGCGACTCGCCCGCTCAGGCGATCCTTCGGAACGCGATGGCCGGCCGGCTGGTCGTCGCGCCGTCCGTGGAGCCGCTCGCCGTCCAGCGCGCCCACCAGCCGCTCATGCGCCGCCGCTTCGACGCGCTCCGCTGCCGCCGCTGCGCGAAGTTCGCGCCGACGGCCGTCTGGTGCGCCGACGGGACGTGCCGCAGCTTCGAACCCCGCACCGGCATCTCGTGGTTCTTCGACGTAAGAGAAGAAGAGAGAATGGAGCTGTTCATGTGCTCGTGGGTGTTCAGGACAACCACATCTCCGCCTACGGTGCGCTGCACCACGGCGAGCAGCTGCGCACCTTCTACGAGCGGGTCAACGGTCGGCAAGAATGAAGAGTGTTTATTGCTGTCAAGTGAATGAACGGGCGTTCGTTCCTTCTTTGATCGTGAAGCCCATTTGAGCGGCGGCTTGGAGGCTGAAAGAAACGATTGTGTGGAGGCCGGGGTTTTTCACGAACCTCTCGTTCAACGGAGCGGAGAGAAGCATCAGCTGAAGCAAAGGGGTGTTCAGAGTGAGCCAGCCGTGATGCGGAGTGGCGGCGGCGAGGGAGAAGTCGGCCGTTGGGATTTCCATGCACTCGTGCTCGCCGCAGCTTCCGCCGAGCAGCCGGTCGTTCGGATCGAAGAGGGCGATCGTGCGGCCGTGCGACTCGAAGTGGGCGGACTGAGCGGAGAGTTCCGACTGCAAGAAGCGAGCGAGTAGTCAGACAGCTGCCTGTTGCCGACCATGACGGTGGAGTCGGGGCGGATGCCCGTGCGGGCATCGCAGAACTCGTCCTCGCGGCCTTCGATCACCCGCCGGCAATCGGCGGCCCCCCGTCCCACGCCGTCCACCGCGAGGAACGAGTGGACGAGCGGCGTGAGCGGCGGGCCCAACGGTACGTCCTCGTCGGCACAGCGGCCGCCCAAGAACGCCTTCCGCGCGACCGCCGCGCCCATCGAGGCGGCGAGCACGTCGACGTGTGAGCCCGAGTACGCGTGCACCGCATCGATCAACAGGCGGACCTGCGGAAGAGCAAAGAGAACAAACAGACGAAGAAACTCACTTGTTTCACGTTCGCGCACGACACGCGGTGGAGGTCGGGCAGCGAGGTGGCGACCAGTTCGGCCGGCGAGTAGCCGCCGAGGCGGAAGAACGCCGCGTGCAGCACGAACACGCCCGCATTCCCCGCCGCTCCGTGCACAAACACCACCGGCTGCAAGCGAGAGAGTGGACGGCTGATCGAACGGTACTCACCCGCCGCCCAACCGTCGGAATCGCGCACTCGACCGCCTCGCAGCCGCCGAAACTCCCAGCGGCGCCCAAATCCCCGCGCTCCAGCCGGCCGGCCGCTTCCTCGTCGTGCCGCTCGACCAGAAAGCGGCGGAAGTCGGCGGAGAAGAGAGCACTTGCGAACGGAAGAGCCAAGAGAAGAAAAGGGAAGGAAGAACTCATTCCGACCAGCAAGTTGTCTTCCACACGCCATTCTTTTGTGCGGCGCTTATCGTCGTTCGATCTGCGAGGCGGCGGGCGGGCGCACCGAGCATTTGCGAGTCGGAGGCGAGAACGGGGGCAAAGCAAACTCCACAGTTCTCTTAGGCAACCTTCCGTTTCGTTCTCGTTCTTGCTTTTAGTGACCGTCGTGCGAGACGGTCTTGCCTGCACAAAGCGGTCACTAGTTAGCCGTGATCGACCAACAAAAATAAAGTCCTTGGTTTATTCGACGCACCGCGGAAGCAAACAGTCAATTCTATTACTCCCAACACACGTGATGGGTTTGATCGTGGAACTCGTTGCACCCCGACGTGGAGCACACGCACATCCGGCCGCCGAAGCCGTCGTCAAGAAACGTTCGTTGACCATCCCGCAGCCGCGCATGACGTCGTGGAAGCCGCCCTGAACACCCACCGCCATTATTCCTTGCTCTCATTGTTCGTGAGCTCACCGCTTTGTTGCCCAAGTCGTGGTAGTAGGCGAAACACAACCTAGATGGACAATCGGTCACATTCACGTGGGTTGTTGTCCACGCAAAGGAGAGCATGCATTGGAAGGGAGTTCCGTTTGACTCTTGAGCGATTGAATCCGTTGGGTTAGAGAACGAGGCCACGGACAAGAGCAGAAGGACGCTGACAACAGAAGCTCGCCAGAACATTTCGATTTTTGGAGGTGGACGGAAATCAGGAGTGAGCGAAAGCAGAGCATTGGCCACCGTTTTGTTCGCTCGTTTGCATTTCGCGTGGTTTTAATTGTGAGAATTGGACGATTGCTCGACCGATGTTGATCGAATCGCGAGCGTCATTCAGTAGGCAATGTGCGGAACAAGAAGCGAACATTCATCGCATGCCACATTGCAAGCGGAGTTCAAGAGCACAAATATCGAAAACAAACCGCAATTCGTTGCATTTTTGAGATTTTTTACTAGCTACAATCAACAACATCGATTGACCCTGCAAATTCACAACAGCCCTCCCGGTTGACAACAAATGACTAAAGCTTGACCTCTCTTTCGTATTCCAATCAAAACATCCGCTTGACTAAACGAACGCCCTTCCACCAATCCAATTGACTCGCGAGTTCAAATGACGGGCGGCCCGGAGGTGAGTGGATTACGGCGAGCTTTGATTCGATTGTCGTCTCTCGATTAGCACGGTCAGTGGGTTCTCGCGTTTGACCTTCATTCTTTCTTTTCGGAATGGAGGAAGAACCAAACACTTCTTCTGTTCAGCCGTTCGAACACAAAAAAGTCGCTTTCCTGCCGCCTTCCGTGTTGTCGCTACTCCACTCGCTTCAAGCGGCCCTCTTCGGCTGCAGCTGCCTGCTGTTCATTCTGCTCTGCGTCGTAGTCGGCCGGCACTCTCCGCGGGCGATGGGCGCCTACCGGTGGTCAGTAGACTAGAGTTAATGGTTTACAGGATTCCAACGGTTGCAGGTACATCCTCTGGAACGCCGCCCACGGACTGGCGGCCGGCTTGCTGATCGCCGTCCAACGGCCCGAGTGTTTGATGCCGCAGCCGGTGTTTGTATTTCACGGAGCGTTCGAGTGGACGGGGGAGCTGCCCGCCTGGCTGCAATTCGCCGTCGTCTCGTTGAACCTGCTGGTGTTCGGCGGCGCCACGTGGACGGCCGGCTGCCTGTTCGCCTTCCGCCTCGCCCAAACCGTCGACTCGCCGCTCGTCCGCTTCTTTTCGGACCTCCGCTGCTTCGCGCTCGCGTACGCCGCCTTCCAGTCGGTCCTCTTCTGCGTCGTGATGCTTCCGTTGAGTCCGCAGTTGATGCTCACGGCCGACGTGCGGGCGGCGATGAGGCGAGTGGACGGCGAGGCGTTCGCCCGTCTTCAACACTCGTCCCTCGTCTTCGGAGTGAACGTAAGTGAGAGACTGGTGTTCTGTTCAACCACCTTTTTTTCAGACCTCCTCGGGAAGCGGCTTTATCTACGCGGCCGCCGGCGCAATGGCGATCTTCCTGGCCGTCATTTCGGGCGGCTTCTACTGCGCCTTCCACTGCTACCGGCTGGCGAACAGGCCGCAGAAGTGGAGCGAGCGGACGCGTCGCCTCTTCCACTCGCTGTTCCTGATGCTGCTGCTGGACGCGGGGGCGGCCGGCGGGCTGATCGCCGCGCCCGCCCTCCTCTACGCTCTCGCCGCGTGGCGCCAGTGGCCGTGGAGCGGCGCCGAGCTGACGGCGATGATCGCTGTGGGCGACTTCTACCCGCTGGTCGTCCAGTTGCTCGTTCTCCTGTACGTCGAGCCCTACCGGCGACAGATGTTCAAGTGGGCGGGGATTCTCCGCCCGCTCTCCACCCCGACTGTCGGCGTTGTCCGATGAGATCAACGGTTTTTGAACGATGTTGAACGATTCAATCAAGCAGCCGTCCAACGATGGCTATTGAGCACCGCTTGTTTGCCCATCTCTCTTGTTGAGGTCTGAACAAGCAATAAACTTGGCATTTTATTCAGGAATGCTTTGATCATTTAAAGAAAGGATGTTACAATTAGCAAGTGAACAACAATTCCCCGCCCTTTCACATGGACGTCCCGGCGGTCTGTTGAGTCGTGCTGACGGTCGTGATCCGGTAGGAGGTGGTCGGAAAGCAGCAGACGAAGCGGGCGATCGGCAGCAAGACGTGCTCGATCGTCCACATGCGGTAGACGCTCACAAAGAGCAGTGTGATGAGTGAGTTGATCGGAGCGTAGAGGCGAGCATCAGGAGGCCGCATTTCGTGACCGTGTTTGTCCCGTAGTTGCCCGTGTAGAAGGCGATGATCGTCACGCAGATGGGCAGGAAGATGAACACGAGCGGGGTGCCCAGCTGGAAGCAAGCAAGAGTGAACGCAGCATGTGAATCCTCGCTCACTTGGAGGGCCAAACACAAGACCAGTTGCCGCTGGAGCTTGTAGCTCTGCTTCAGCATGCTGCTCGAGTTCTGCCGCAGAGTCCGAAGAATGAAGGCGATAAGAAACGAGCAGAAGATCTCGACCACAAGAATCGAGATCCACGACCATGACTGACGGCTTTCCAGCGAATTGAGACGCCGAGGAAAGTCACTGTGCACGAGACGGTGAGAGCACACGTGCGTCGAATAGATTCAGCCTAACTGATCTTTGCTCAAGACTCCCGCAGTCGCTTGATAGTTGCACAAGACATCTTTTTGGCGTTCGCGTTAAAGGCATCAAAAAAGTAGCGAGCGGGGCGAAGCACCAACCTTCCACTAAACATCGAAGTGTGGCGGAACGGAAGAAATTCAACGGGGACTCACTTCTTAGCGTGCAACTCGGCGGCAGTTCGCGCCCGCTTGTTCGACGCCGCTCCGCTCTGCCGTCGTTTCCTTTTGCTTGACGGACGCGTCCGGCGGCGATTTTCACGCTTTTTACGCCGTTTTTCGACCGCTCGTTGTCCGCAAATTCGGAATTGAAGCCGGGATTGTTTTGCTTGCGATTTTCTGCGATTTCTGTCAGATTTCCACAAATTTCCGTCCATTTACAGGCATTCGTCGTCCATCGCGCGATGTCCATCTGCAAACACCTTTCTGATCAAACGACGCTCATCAAGTGGGAGATGCGCGGCTTCGCCGAGAAGTACCGCAACGCGATCCGCGGCGATCAGTGGTGTTCGGGCCTGTTCACGACCAACCTCGACGGAAATCCACAGTGCTACGTCTACTTCCGGCCGCCCTGCAAACGGGCCGTCTACTCCGAAGAGCAGCCCCGCCTCGACTGCCCCAACCAAGAGGAGCACGTCGAGCTCGTCTTCGTGAACGTGGACGACGAGTTCGAGGTCATGACGACGGCCTGGATGGAGGACGAGGAGGGCGAAGTCGTCGTGCCGAAGGGTGAGGAACTCCTCTTCTTTCTACTTCATTCGGCGTCTTTTCAGTGGGCCACATGAGCAACTACGTGAACCTGCACGCGCCCTCGATCAAGCGCCTGTCCAAGTCCGCCGTTGTGTTCCTCTGCTGCGAAGTCCGCAAACCCGTCAGCCGACAGATCGACCAGTCGAGCGCCGAACCGGACGGCGACATCCAAACGGTCGAGCGCTCGACGCCCCTGCTGGAATTCGAGTGGGATTGCGGCTACAGTCGTTCGATTGACATCTACGAGAGCGAAGTCATCGCAGTGGCCGGCACCGAACAGAAGTTCGTAGTCGAGGCCCGCAGCAACCTGGGCGAGATCACGATCAAGAACGAGGGAGTCGAGACGACCACGTGGTTCCACTACGAGATGTGGGTGGAGAACGAGAAGCGGCAGCAGACGTACAAGACGGGTTCGTTAATCCACTTGCACCGTGCAGCAACTTCCCCCTTTTAGAGGGCATCCTTCGAGTGTTCGCGCAGCAAGAAAGCCACCTGCCGGGCATCTACGGCGGTCAGACGGAAGAAAGCGCGTTCTTCACGAACGGGTTCGCTTGTCTGCGCCTCAACTTGCGCCCGCTCCGTCCGCCGGTTGTTCCGCTCCAGCCTGAGAGCGGAGAAAGCGATCGCAAGAACCAGCTGTGCCAGTACGTGAGCGTCCACTTCAACGACGAGAAGTACAGCGACCTCCAAGTGACGACGAAGAGCGGCACGATCTTCCACGTAAGCAGCTTCTTTTCAAGCCGCTTCTTTTTTCATTATTTTCGTTCAGGTCTCCAAACTCGTCCTGTGCGCCCAGTCGGAAGTCTTCGAAAAGATGTTCGACCGCGAGGACACGAAGGAGAGCCTCGAAAAGAAGATCGTGATGGACGACTTGGAGCCGCCGCTCGTCGAGGCCATGCTGCGTTGGATCTACACGGGCAAGATCGAGGGACTGCGCGAGATGGACTCCGCGTTGTACGTCGTCGCTGACCGCTACCACTTGGTCGGATTGCAGGTGAGTGAACCAAGTTTGTTAAGCGTTCTCATATTTCGTTTGCAGAACGTGTGCGTTGAGAGCATGATCGCCAACTTCTCGCCCGAAACGGTCTTCGAGTACCTGCAGCTCGCCTTCACGTACGACCGCCTGCCCACCTTCAAACAGCTGACCGTCGAGTACGCCGCCCGCAACCTCGCCGCTCTCACCCACGTGGAGGGATGGAAGCAGTTCATGGCCGAGCACGCGGACATCGTGAACGAAGTGATCCGTGCGAAGCCTTGACCTCGAGCTGAAGTCCAGCAATTTCTTCCCTGACCCTGTAGTGAGCTGTTGTTGAACCGAAATGCCCGATAAACTAATGTGTCCATTGGTCTCGGCTCGTTGTTGCGCGAAGGGAATTCGAAGTTGAGGTCTTCTTCCCAGACAGCAAATAACTCGGCTGGTGGGGTTGGGAGTGAGGGGACGCCCCAGTTCACTCTTGTTTGCACGCGGCGACCCCTAATCTGCTGGACAGCAGGGTGGATTGGGCTTCCGTGTTGTTTGTACACTTCATTCTTCCAGAGAGAAGGTAGAGTACTTGCTTGCAACTCGAGTCTTGCGGATCGCTTTTGACGTCAGGTTCGCAGGCCAAATCCCCTTGTTGTTGTTTCGATTCGGGTTGCGTTCGGGGCGCGCGCTCGGACCGCGTCGGGTGAAGAAATCGAGGCGCAAGACGTAAACAAGCAGTCCGCATCTCTGCTCTGCCCGTCTTCCCGCTCTTTCCGCGCCGCCCGTTTCCCAGACGGTGGGCGCGTTTGTCCGCCTGCTCTACCGGCCGGCCGCCTGTGTGCGGCGTTCGGGCAAGCGGCCGGCCCGCCGCTCTCCTCTCCGCCCGTCCGTTCGTCCGATCGGAGCGAACGCGGCCCCTCGCCGCTCACTCCGCCGTCTGCCGCTTGCGAAAGGCGGCGGGCCCGAGTTGGCGTCCGCTTTCCCCCGTTCGCGAGTCTTTCAACCGCATTTCGTTCGATCCTCATCACTTCTTCGCCACCCCACCCCTACGCTCTGATCACTCCGTTTCCAGCTCTCGAAATGACCAAACTACGTCTGATGTTCGTGCTGTTCGTGTGCGCGGCCGTGCCGCTCGCGGTCCAAACGGCGGCCACCCTCTCGGCGGCCAACGAGACGACCGGCAAGGGGACGACCACAAACGAGACCGCGCTCGTCGCTCCGAACATGAGCGCGATGGCGCCGCTGTTCCGCGAGGGCTTCGAGGCGGGCCGCAAGCTGGGCTTTGCGGAGGGCAACCGGACGGCGTACAACGACGGACTGCAGGAGGGCTTCTGCCTGGGCGTTTTCTACGCCCTCAAGGCGATCGAGAAGCTGCTCAAAAAATGGGACAAGATCTACTTCGTCGTGTACGTCGTCATGTGAGTGCCTCCTCCCGCCCGTCATCCTCACCGATCGACTTCTTTCAGTGCGGCCGCTCTCCTGGTGTGCGTCTTGCTCCTGTGCTGCTGCGGAAAGAACGAGAAGGTCTCCGGAAAGACGCCCGCCAGCGGTGAGTTCGCCCCCACGCCCTCTGTCCACTCACTCTCTTTTGCAGGTGCCCCGAAGAAGAACGCGGTCTACGTGTGAGCGGCAGCGACAGCCGGACAGGAGACGGGACTCCGCAATCTCAAATCTTCCATCTCATCCCAACTGTTATCCTCTCCTTCTTTCTATTCCTTTGTTGTTGTTTTCTCTCTTTGCAATCGTACTTTGCTTTGTTCGTTCTCTGAAGATCGAATAAAAACCGTGGAAGGAACGCGTGGGCTCTTGTATGCAGAATGGGTGCGGGAATCAAGACGAAAAGTCTTCGAACAAATGGATCAAAGAGGGATTGCGGGGAGGGGATAGCTCGGAGACGATCGGTCCACCGTGATCAGAGCAGCCACGGATTCCCTTTCGCCTGGTTCTCGTCAACGAGCATGCGCGGCGTTGATTTCGTTGCCGTCGGCAATCCGCTAAAAGTGCAAAATGGCGGGCGGATAGATGGACGAGAGATAAAGCAGAAGAAATTGTCGGCTACGTGCGTATATTTCGCTCTCGTTTGACGAGATTCAATCAACGTTCTTTATTACTTTACACGATGCAACGCACGAACAGAAGTGATCAATCGGAAGCCAGAAGCGAGCCATTCCTTGCCAGCAGAATGCTTTCTTCTCTTTTCCTGTCGTCCATCCACTCGTCGTAGAGCTTCCGCAAGTGCTCGCCGACGAAAAAGCTGCCGTATAGCGAGGGATGGTGCTGAAAAGACCGCTACATAGCATCGGGAAACGGAACGGAACGGAAAATGAACGGTATGTGCTTGTGCGCGCGCAACAGTCCTTTTCATCCACATTCCGTTCCGTTTTCCGGTGCAATGTACGACCAACCTGATCGTAGGTGTACGACAGGCCGCTCGAGCGGTCGACCGACGAGCACACGCCCGCCGTCTTGTTGCAGAAGACGTCCGCGTAGTCGAAGCGGAGGCACTTGGGGCACTCGACGGCCGCCAGTCGCCGCCGATTGTTCGCCTTGTGGCTCAGAACGTCCTGCAACAAAGAAGTGAAAGAAGAAGGAAAGGGAACTCACCTCGTAGGGAGTGCGGAAGACGTCCAAGGACTCGTCATCACCAGCTTCCTTCTGAGGATCTTCCAGTAGGGCAGGACGCCGTTGTTGTACTGCACTTGAGGGAACAGAACAACTTCTCTCGCAATTTCGCTCAGCTCGTCGAAGAAGGACTGCATGTGGAGGTAGACGGTGTCGTTGCCGAGACTCCCCCTCCTTCAAGTGGGGGATCGGGGGACGTGTACGCGATTCCCACAACGATGATGTCAATCGGGTACTTCCACTGCTTGAGCATCGGAATCAGCGCCTTTCGTTCCGCCCGGCAATGCGAAAACTGGATCTAAACGAGAAGGAGATGAAGTCGGGACTCTGCAGTTCACTCACATTCTCTGGTCGTGCTCCAATAAACTGACAACCGAATCGATAGACGGCCGTTACAGTGCTGTAGACGTCGCGGAAGTGATGCACGATGCCCGGCAGGAGGGTGGGAGCGTGCGAGTTGCCGACGATCACGATGTTTTTCGTTCCTCTTCGCCTACCAAACGGTGCACGCTTTCTCCTTCAGGAGGCCCAGTCGCCGCTTCGTTTTCGTTGGGACCTTCGCCCGATCTCCGCAGTACCAGTCAGTGGTTTTGGATGGCGGCCGGGAAGAAGAGTTTGTTGTAGTCGAGGAGCTCCTGTTTGCTCAACGAGATCGGAGTGTGCTGCTTCGATTTCTTGTAGAAGTCGATTGCTGTCCGCACAAGGCGGTCGGGATGGTCGAGCGGAAATTTCGCGTCGATCTGCAACGAAAAACTAGCGACTGGCCGCCCTCCTTCATTTTTACGTCCAACCCGCCGATTTCCCGCCTTTCGAACAGCACGAGTGTAGCTCCGATGGCCGCGTACAAGACGGCAACGAGCAGCAGCAGTCGAGTCCAGTCGGTGAGCAGCGGGGTGATCCGCTTGAAGAGCTGCTCGGCAGCCCAGCCGGCTGCGATTGCCGCCACCATCAGGCACACGCCCGCTGCAATCACACACGAATGAGTGGAAGGTGATTCAAAAGACAGACCGGCGAGAGAAGTGTGCACTGGATCGTAAGTGGAGGCCACAAAACGGTAGTCGTGCCACTTGAAGAGCGGGAAGTGCACGAGGTAAATCGAGTACGAGACGTCCCCCAGAACGACGATGGGGGCGTTCGAGAGCAGGAAGTGAGAGTGGGAGAGTCCGATGATCGCCGTCGTCGCCCCGACCACCGACAGCCGGCTAAGTTGCTTGGAGTGCGTCGGAGCGAGGAGCAGGAACAGCAGGACGAAGGGGAAGGCAAAGGCGACGGCTTTTCTTCCCCTCGCAAGCCATTGGAAATCTGAAAAGAAGGGTCGATTTTTGAGGAAATTGATCAAAGATTCACTCGTCTTGTCCCCTTTTCCCCGCACGCCTTTCTCTTGCTCGTCATTGGCTGACAGCGCGTAGTCTGCAGTCGCCGTTTCTTGCAGAAACTGCTGGAGGTGGAAGGCGGCGAAGCCCGCCATGAACTGCCATACGCGCCCCTCCAGACTCATGTGCTCGACGTCGCCGGTCGAGTTGTATTGGAAGTAGAACGAAGCGGCGGCCAGGAGCGTGATGGAGAACAATTGGAAGCAAGTGGCCACTCGGTGCAAGCAGAAGACGAGCAGCGGGACGACGAGGTAGAACTGCAGCTCCGCACTCAACGACCACAAATGCGTGAAGAACACGAAACCGTAGTACATCTGAACATTCGATTAGAAACCATCAGAAGAGAGCACGTACTTCCGCAAAGTCGTCCTGACTGGCGGCATCCGGGCGGTTCGCGATGAAAAGCAGCGGCTTCTTCAACTCCGCCCGAAGGTCTCTCGTGTCCGTGGGCGAACCGAGAAAGAAGGCGAGCAGCAGGAAGAACAGGATCACGACCGAGTAAGTCGGGATCTCAACCGAGCAATCGAACGAAAGACGAACAGGAAGGACTCACTATCCTTCGGATTCTCCTGAAGTAGAACTGGACAGTGGCCGGGAAGCCGAGCGGCCGCCTTGCGTCCAGCAGCGAGCACATCAAGAAGCCGGAGATCATGAAGAAGCTGCAACGAAGTGCAGAAGCGATCTCCTATCCGGCAGCACTCACACGTCGACGCCGAGGTGCCCGAGCGGGAAGGCGCGCGGCCACAAGTGGAACAGCAAAACGGCCACGGTCGCCACCCCGCGCAGGCCTTGGATTTCGAGCACGAGCATCTCTGGGCATCGGCACAATCGAGCAACGGATTGTGCGGGAAACTCACTCGAATTAGGCGGTGGCTTGTCCACGGCTGGGTGGTCCTTCGTTTCGGCCATCGGCTGGACGACGAAGCCAAATGATTCGACTACGATAGGCGTCGTTAAAACCCCCGAAATGTCGAAAGAATTCGCGGAACAGAGATTGCGGGCGGCGATAAAAAAGAGGAAGTGGAGCACATCGTCTGCCGTTTCCTCGCCGTTCATCGCCGGTCATCGCGCGCCCGATTGCGATCCGATCCTCGTTTGTTTCCACTTTGATGCGAAATCGCTGAAAAAAAATCAACGGCACGAGAAATCTGATCTTCCTCCAAGGATTGACGCTTGAGCATTTGTTCCCGCACGCCCATTGCGAGAGCAAGTGTTCAACTGGAAAACGGAAGGAACCGCACGGTGGAAGATGCGATGTGGAGACGGGAAATTCAAGAGAGGGATGTCGTTTCGTAAAAGGACGGATGATCAGGATGAGCCCTTGGTAAACGAAAGTCGGCTCGTAGAGATTCATTGCAATTAA
This sequence comes from Aphelenchoides fujianensis, assembly GCA_024699865.1. Lineage (NCBI taxonomy): Eukaryota > Metazoa > Nematoda > Chromadorea > Rhabditida > Aphelenchoididae > Aphelenchoides > Aphelenchoides fujianensis. The sequence goes on along the minus strand of JAMPIO010000038.1, from coordinate 652,890 downwards.
TCTTTCCTTCTTTTGTGACTTGAGGCTGACGGTGAGGACAAACTCGCAACGAGTCCCCTTGCCGACCAATTTGTCCCCGCATCGACCGACGACCCTCCATCCTTCGTTGCGTGTTTATCCGGAAACGAGACCGTCCAACTCGTCAGGCGAGTTCAATGCAAAGGAAAACAAAAGAAAAATTAGGAGGAATGCGGGGAACAAAAAAAGGCGAGATGAATGGGGGAAACAAAGGAAAGACGGGATTAGATGTCGATGATCTTCTCCTGCTCCTTGACCGTGCGGTTCTGCTCGTCGATCAGGGCGCGGCGGAACTTGCGGATGGCTTCATGGTCGTCGTAGAAGGAGCCGAAGACGCAGAGCGAGACGAACGCGTTGAAGGACACACGGACGACAGACATCTCGGCCGGCAACGCCCACGCGCCCGTCCAGTGGGCGAGCAGGGCGACGGCGAAGTAGACGGCGAGGCAGGCGGCCGCCCACGAGACCGCTTTCTGCAAGCAATCGACCGATTAGACGAGGAAGTGGAGGGCGGAGGACTCACGTAGAAGAAGGCGGCGGGCAGGAGGAGCGACGGGCGCCGCGAGTAGACGGCCGTCAGATTGAGGACGGCGACCGCGAGCAGCAGGAAGAAGCCGCCCGTCCACGCGGCCAGCCCGACGTCCACCTTCCGCTCGGCCGCGTACAGCCCGACGGAGCCCAGCACGCACACGGTCGTCCCGATGGTGGCGATCGTCGCGTAGGCCAGCGACCAGCCGAACACGTGGCCCTGCAAACAATCCATCAATTGGGGGAGGGAGGAGTGGGAAGAATTCACCTCGCCGGGCAGCTTCGTGCTCGAGCAGGCGGGCGACGGCGTGCTCTTCGGTCCGGTCGGCATCTTCGTCTCCGTTCTTGATCGACGGGTTGGGGCGAAAGTGAAAGGCCTGCAAACAGCGGATTATCGATTAGTGGGGAACGAAGGGAGCGATTGCAAGTGGGCGGACGGATGAAATCCGCCGAAACGATGGACAGATGCGGGGGAACGAACATTTTGCTCAAATTTAACTCAAACACTCCAGGAAATACGGCAACCGGTCGAAGAAATGGGAAAACCGGCATGATGACTAAAACCGCGAGGCGGCCGGCGCGTCCGATCGACCGCCGACAGCGGGAAGCGGCAACCGGCCGGCAGACGGCGATCTGCGGCCTGTTCGCCGCAAACAAGCCGAAGCGGGCGCACATCTCGGCCGGACCGGCAGGCGAAAATCCGCTTTTCCGAGCTGCAGCGAGAAATCAAGAACGTGCGGCCACTCCTCCTCGTCCTGCCGTCCAATTCGCGTCGCTGCAGATCGACTGGAAGCGGCTGGTGGCCGAAAGTCCGCTGATCCCCGCGGAAATCCGCCCGTACTCCGCCGTCGACCCGCCGCTCGTCCTCCTGACGCCCGGACGGATGGGAGAACTACCGACACGAGGCCAACGTGTGCCACGCGTTCCACCTGCTGCGCGCCCAGAGGATCGCCGAGGAGCGGATCGTCTTGATGATGGTCGACGATATCGCCCACGCCCCGCAAGTCGCAACGAATGAGAAGATTTCACTCGTTGTAGGGGGAACGCAAAGTACGCGGGCCAACTGTTCAACTTGCCGGCCCACCGGGACGTGTACGCGGGCTGCCGGGTGGACTACCGCGGGGAGGACGTGACGATCGCCAACTTCCTCGCCGTCCTGCGGGGCGACGCGGCGGCAACCGGCGGGAAGCGAGTGTTGGAGAGGTGGGAAGCAGAAATCGAAGAGAAACAAGTGTGTCGATTTCAGCACTGCGGAGGACCGCGTGTTCGTGTACCTGACGGACCACGGCGGCGACGGCATCGTCACCTTTCCGGGTACTCTTCACTCTTTTGTGCATTGCCCGTTCGTTCTGCAGAGTTCGGCCACGACCTCCAGCTGCTGAACATGACAGCCCTCGCCGAAACCGTCCACTTTATGCACGCGAACAAGAAGTTCGGGCAGCTGGTCGTCTACTGGGAGGCCGGCCACTCGTCCACGATGTTCGACCGGCCCGCCCTCTACCCGCCCGAGCTGAATGGCAAGCAATCGACGAGAATCCCTCGAATGTCTTCGTTTCAGTGTACATCGTGACTTCCGCAAAAGGAAAAAAATAGAAGACCCACGAGACTTATTTCGAGGGCGAGCTGCAGGTCTCCCTCTCCGATCAGTTCTCCGCCGCCTGGTTGGAGGACTCGGAGGCCGTCAGTCCTGCCCTAGATCCTCTAATTTCTTCCTTCTTTCCTTGCAAAACGACCCGACCACTCGCCCCCTTCAGCAGCAGTTCGAGGCGGTGAAGAAGCGGGTGGCGAACTCGACGGTCCTCCAGTGGGGCAATCTGGAGATCGCCCGGCAGCCCCTTGGCGCCTTTCAGGGAACGCTGTGAGCGCGAGCTTTCATTCTTCGAGCGTTCTGTTCTTTCGAATAAACATTTGCTAGCAGTCACGAGTGTTTGCAGTCGAGTCGAAGCACCTCGTTCATGTTGTCGTCCCGCTGAATGCTCACAAGGCGGAAAAACTTCTCCAGAGCGTCCAGCCGGCGTTTCTCCACTCGCTTTACGAGCTCGTCGTTCAGTTCGGTCCATTCGTCCGTGTAGCCGAACTGAATGGCGCCCCGCTCCTCGCCGAACAGCTGCGCGAGCGCGGCGATGTTCCAGAAGGCCTGCAACAAGCGAGTAGGAGGCGACAAGAGGTCCCACGCGCCTGGTCGAAGCGGTGGCACTGGATGTACGAGCGGAAGAGGTCCTTGAAGTCCCACACACGACACTCGACGACCGCGCCGGGCGGGGCGATGCACTCGCGCGTCATCGCGCACAACAACCACCACTTGAGCACGTAGCGGGTGTAGGGCGCGTCCGAAACGAACGCTTGACGCTGCAACTCGCGCATCTGCCCGACGACCAGCGGCAGCGGCAGGAAGGCGGCCATCGAGGGGTGCGTGGTCGCAAAGACCGAGTGGACGGCCGTCGTGTGCGTCGAGAAGGGCGGCAGTTCGCCCGCCTGCACGCCGCGCAGGAACTCCTTCAGGTTGCGGCCGGTCAGGCGCACGGACGCGTCGAAGAAGAAGAAGAACGTCTTGTGCAGCCGGAAAACTTCCTGAAAGGAACAGGAAATGAACCCGCCTTCTAGCCGCTCACAATGAACGCCAGCTTGAAGGCGTAGGTGCGGAGGTCGCGGACGTGTTCGGGGTAGCGGCTGAAGTTGAACGGGCGCACTTCGACGTTGCACCACGCTCTCGCTTCTTTTGTCTGCACGGACAGGAGGAGGATTGAAAGGAGAGAAAGAACGCACTTGGTTTGGCTCGAGCCCGATGTCCACAATCAGAATGCGGAACTTCGGATAGTGCGCGTGGATCGAGCGGATCAAACGACGTCCTTCGGCGAAGTGATTGCTGGACATCACCGTTGCGAACACGGGCGCCCACTGGTCGCTGGCGTTGAGCTTTGCGGCGTCCAACGGCGTGCGAGCGGCTGCCTCGTCCGTCAGCCGGGCGTCTCGCAGCGCGCCGAGGAGTCCGCAGTCGAACCGGCGGCCCCACTTGACGCCGCCCCGCTCATCCAGGCCTTTGAAACAGAACTACCGGCGACTTGCCTGCTGTCCTTCCTCTTCTGCACTCACATTCTCGCCTTCACACAGGCACTCGGGCGGTGGCGAGGTCTTCGATGCGAAGAAAGCAGCCGACCGCAACGTTCCGCTCAGCTCCCATCGAAAGCCGAACGTCGCGAGCAGAAAGAAGAGCAAGACGAAAGCGAGAATCACACGAACGGAAATCGAGAGCACGAAACGGAAGAGCGAACCTTCTGAAAGCAGAGATGAATGAACGAAAGTCCAAGACACTTGCTTGAAGCCCACTGTCCTTTCACCAGCTTCCGTGCGACCAACAGCAGGCGACTGTTCGTTTTCATTGCGGACAAAGCGACAAGAACAAATGGCATCCACCGGGGTGGAGAGCGTACAAATAGGCGCGTCCACATTGACCCAAAAGCTCAATCGATCTCCTCGAACTGCAGCAGATTAATCAAAAGAATGCAGCAGGGAACATTCGCCCATTTTGACGTCACAAAAGGAGTTTCCCGCCCTTCTCCTCACCCGTCTAGCCCGTTCGTTTACACGCCTGATCGGCGCACCTCTGCTTCACATCCGTCTTGTAGTTTGCCTTTCCGGGAGGTGGGGCGGAGGATTAGAGCGTGAATGCGACTCGAGCAACGCCCAATCGTCTTGCAGACGGACGAAAGGTTGAAGGGCGCGATTTCGACCACCTGCTGTCGATTATAATCCTTTTTCGTTCTTTGTTAACTGCGCGATTGAAAGCACTCTGCAATCATCAGCTTGCAGAACACAGCGATCATCAAAGCGAATCCCACGAGCTCTTTGTTTATTCTCTTCTGTCCGATCACTTCTTGGTGGTCAGCGTGGAGGCGCCCAGCGGAGCGGCGGGCGGCAGAACGACGACGTCGGCCGCCTTCTTCGGACCGCCGGCCACGTCGGTCGGCGCGGGCGTCAACTCGGCGGCGCGTTTGGAGCGGCGGCGTTTGGACGAGCGGCGTTTCTTCTTGCGCTCCTTCGGCGGCTTGCTCTTCGCCTTCTCGCGGCCGTCTGCAAGCGGGCGGTGAGGCGAACGCACGATAGTTAGAAAACAACGTGCCTTTCTTCTGCAGCTGCGCGTTGGGGTCCACTTCAAAGGAGTCGCGCGGGCGGTTCGGGTCGACCGCGGGCTCTTCGCTCACGTCCGACGAGGTGGTCGCCGTTGAGGAGACGCTCGGCGACGCGGTCGGCTTCTTTCCCTCCTCGGTCTGCAGCGGGGAGGAGTGGTCAAGGGGCACAAGATTGAACGGTCACCTTCTCCTTGGAGCCCTTGCGTTGCTTCGACTTGCGGCGGCCGCTCTTCCGCTTCTTCTTCTTTGCGCGGTGCGGCGACTTTGGGACGTCGGACTCGCCGCCGCTGCTCACCGCTTGCTCCTGCACCGTCGCCGGAGGAGCGGCCGGAACGGGGGCGGGCGGAACGGGCGGGGCGACCAACTCGGCCGTCTTCTTCAACTCCTCTTCGGTGGGCGGCCGCTCCCGTTTGCCCGAAATCGTCCATACGGCGCGCTCGTCGTCGCCGGTGGACGGGCGGCTGGCGGGCTGCACCGAGTGGATGAAAGGGAGGGCGGTCGCGTGTTGCCCACCTCCTTCTCCGCGACGGGCGGCGGGCCGAGGAGCGCGTCCACGAGCGGGGCGCAGCGGTCGATCAGGCCGCCCAGCAGCGGGATCGGCGCGTTTCCGGCCGCCACTCGCCGCCGGTGCTCCACCAGAAGCATGCAGACGAGGCCGAGCGCCGCCGCCGCCACCACGAGGTCGCCCACGTCGATCTGCATCCTGCTGGAGAGGACGGCGGTCGGAGAGGAGCGGGCGGCGAACTCACCGCTTGTCTGACGGGCGTTCGGATTGAATGAGTGGGCGGCGAACGAGCGGAAAGGAACGAGTTGAATGATGCATTGCGTTGTCTTCCTTTTGTTCGCAATTATTCCAAGGTCGCTCGGCAGTCTGCTTTCTGTGTGCCTCCCAGAGTTAGTTCTTGTAGTCTTCTTTCCATTTCTAGTCTTGCATCTGACGCCAATAGTCTGTGCAGTATGACGCTTCGTTTAATCAAAGTGATTTGTACTACAACGAATTGGAACTGGCACACCCCCCTCATTGTCAGACTTTTATCACAACGGGAATTCAGAAACGAAAGTGGTCAGCCGCGAAGCAGAGCGGCCCAGCAGCTCTCGAGCGACAAAGAAGGACAAGTGCACGAGTTTTTCGGGTCGCCTGCAAAATGAGTATTGATTGGTGCGTTCAAAGCAGAAGGACTCACCGAACGGGAAGCCGAACGACCTCGTAGCCGTCCTCGTCCTTCGATCTGCAGGCCTCCTTGCGAGCGATCTTTTGCGTGATCGAAAGGACTCCCTCGTGCATACAAAAGTGGTCCGATCGGAGGTCGCAGTTCAAAGGGAACGGAAGAAGAACGTCCATCCACTCGCCTCTTTCGAGGTCTGCCATGAGCAATCGAGTGCAAATGGGAACACCCGGTGGGGAGGTGGACGATCGAGCGTAAAGGAGGTAGAAGAAGACGTTCTTCTCGCTGCACCCATTCGAAACGAATTGGAGCTCCTAAAACAGAAGTAAAGCAGAGAGTAATCATCGAAAACACTCGCCGAAAGGTCGGCAACCATCGAATTGAACACGCGTTTAAGGAATTCGCTGGACACGGCGAGTGAAAGCGACTGTTGACTTTCGCCGTGCAGGTCGAGGACGTGGGCCGTTTGGAGATCGTTGCGGATTTCTTGCTCGCTCGTCAGCGCCCTCCGCAGTCGAAAAAAGAAGAGTCGATTGTCGTACACGTGCATGTGGAAGTGGTTAGCGCTCATTTCGGTCGGCAGTTGAAATTCGTGCACGTGCATGAACTCAAAGGCGGCATTCCAGCGGTACACATGCACAAACGGGGTTTTTTCTTCGTTCACCAATCGATTGCGGAGAGCAACGAACAGCGAGTGCTCCTCGCCGACCACCGCCTTCCCAAACTCGTGAGCCAACGGAAACGGCGGCTGCCGGATCGTGTAGCGGCAATCCTCGAGGTCCAACTCGACGACCATCGCTTCTCGCCGATTGGAGAGCAAAAGGACGTTCGAACGGAGCACGGAAAACTCCACGGAGTCCAGAGAGGTCGGACCGGAGAACGAATCGAACACATCCGAAACGGGAGCACAAAACACGCTGCAAAAGACCATTCATTCAAAATAAACCCTGTATTGTGCTCGCCGGCATGTTGCGTAGAACAAATCGAAAACGGCGATGCATCTCGAGGACTCCAACGAGCAGTAGAGCAGGCGGCCCGAGTGGACGGCGTGCGGGAACGAACCGCTCCTCCCGTCCAGGAAGCGAGTGACGCGACGGAGAGACATCCGATTGGAGCGGTCTAGAGCTCGAATTCAACGAAGAATGAACCACCGGCCACTCTGAGACCACTCGACAGAACGCAGAACAAGAAGAAGTGGGCGACCCGCTTGCTCGTTGCAACCCGCGGTTGACCACCTGTTTTCTTCCGCCGTGTGCCCCGTTCGCGCTAATGACTGCGGGCGGAATTGCGTCATGGGAGCGCCTTGTGTGAGGTCAAGAGTCCAAAGAACACATTTAGACTCCGCTTTTCGATTAGATTGCGGCGGTCCGCGTTAATGAAGAAGCGAAATGAATTCCCCCGCTCATTAGGTTTCCTTCTCTTCCGTTCTTTTGTTTGCGGGCGGCCGTCGAGACGCCCGGGGGCAAAACGAGAGCGGCCGGCCGAGCGGAACGCGGCGGGCGGCTCGCAAGTGGACGCGTTTCGAACGTTACACCGCCTTCCACCGATTTGTGTCCACTTGGCCCTTTGTTTCGTGTGTTTTCGGCTATCAGACGTCTTCGCACTGTTCGTTTTATTACGCAAGCTATGCGATAATCATATCGTTTTCTTTTGTTTTAATGTAAGCTCACCGGAAAGCCGCTTGCCGTGATCCGCGGCCGCCATCCGAATGCCGAGAAGCCCGCAGGATGACCGCGACCGTTTTTTTGCGAAAGCCACGTGTTTTGAAAACAAAACCGGCGGCCGCCTCGTCGTTGTTTGCTCGCTTTCCCGCCGTCCCGTTTCGCTCGCTCGCTCGCACTCGGGAGTTCACGTGCACTCGGCGGGCGGCCGCTTGCGAAAGACGGAAGCAGGGAGTGAGTAAACAGAGTGGTCATTTGAGAACCCGCTTTCGTCTCGCTTTCACACGTCTAAAGCGGACATTTGCTTTGGGTGTCGTTCGTACCTTTTGTTCACACGTCTTTCTTTCATTTGTCGACTGCACGATCGATCACCGCAGATTGATAAGCGACGATCACGCGAACTTTCGACCGGCAGAGGTCGTTCTTTCTGCTTTTTCGATCACCGCGCGCAACTTTTCCACTTTTTTGTTTAGAGTAATGCACAATGCATTCTTTTTACTTTCTTGAACAACGAAGGCGGCGTTTTGAGGAAGTTGTTTCCGCTTCGTTACGTTTCTGCCTGTTGCACACGAAACGGATGAGCAAGCCATCCCGCATGTCAATTACGGAGAACGTCGTTCTTATCAGTTTCCGCTTATGATTTGATAATCGCTGCAGCCGCCAGAATTTTTTCTCGTTTTTTCTTCGCTCAAACTCCGTCTAACCTTTTTGTGTCCGGCTAATGCCTTTTCGGTTTCAGCTGGTTTAGATTGCCGGACACACGTCGCTCGATCGGCGGTTGCAATAAGAGCGTTAATGGACTGCAGGCGGGGCGCTCATTCCGTCTTTTTCACGGTCCTTTTGTTCGCGGCTGTAAGTCCGGATTTCTCTCTCCATTCAACTGTTCTCTGCAGCGAGTGACCGGCGCGATCGATCCAGTCGTTCCTCCATCAAAAGCGAACTCTTCTGCTCCGGACGAACGCACGAATGAAATGCGAGTGGCGATCATTGGGGCGGGATTCGCCGGGCTTGCCGCCTTCCAGCGGCTGCGAGAAGTCGAGAATCCCGCAGTCCACGTGGAGATTTTCGAAGCCGCCGATCGAGTGGGCGGTCGGGTGTTCCCCGTGGAATTTGGTTTGTTCCCTCCTGCTCGTCGTTGTTCACTTCTGGTTGCAGAAGACGGCTTCCTGCAGCACGGCGCCCAGTTCATCAACGGCAACGCGAATTCGATCTTTCGGCTGGCCGAGCGGCTGGGCGTCGTCGACGAGGAGGTGGACGACGACGAGTTCTTCCGTTCCGCCGACTACCGCACGGGCACTTGCCAGATTCAAGGGTACACTCTCCTCTTCTTCTTCCAATTCATTTGATGAGTGTTCAGAGCGGAGGTCGAAGAATTCGAGTCGTTTGTGGCCCAGTTGGAGGCCGAATACCGAGAACTCTCGCGCGATTCGTCCACGTGGAGCACAACCGTCGGGTTTCTCTACCGACGAGCATTCGAGGAGTTCCTGAAAGTTCGCAGAGCTTTGATTACTTTTAAAGTGTTTTTGCTTGCAGCGAAAGTTGAGGACACAAACGGAAGAACGGAATTTAAAAGCGCTCTCTCGTTTCTACTGCTCGTATTACGAGAGCGAGTGGTCGGCGCCCATCGATCGGGTTCGCTTTCACTCATCCTTTCGTTCATTCATCTTTCTTTCAGTTGTCTCTCATGAATTACGCCAAGTGGAACGACCGATCGGACAAGTTCGCCTCCTACACGCTGGACAAGCGGGGCTTTGCGGCGATTCGCGACCATTTGGCGGCCGGAATTCCGCCGTCTTCCCTCCACTTGGGCACGAAGATCACCCGAATCGACTACAGCGAAGAGCGAACGCGACTGCAACTCGCAAACGGCAGCTCGTGGCCGACGGAATTCGATTTCGTTGGTGACCGTTCCGTTGGGCCACTTGAAGACACACGCCGCCCGCTTGTTCGTCCCGCCCCTCCCACAACGGAAGCTGGACGCCATTCGGACGATGGGCATGTGAACGAGCAAAGGAGACGGTCATCTGAGGTTGTTGCAGGCTTCGGCTCCTTGCTGAAAGTGTTCTTCGTCTATGACGAGCCCTTCTGGTCGACGAACAGCAGCGAGTCGTTCGTCCCGCTCTTCATGCGGGGCTGCGGAGCGGAGAGCCCGCTCAGCCACCAGCTGCACACCTTCGAGCCCCTGGATTGGCGACCGAACGTGCTCGTCGGGTGGCTTTCGGGCGACGGGCCGCGCGCCGTCGACGGGCTTTCGGACGAGCAGCTCGCTGCGGAGATCACCGCACACTTCCAGGCGATGAACGTAGGTTCTCTCTGGTTTGCTTCAATCCTTTTGCTCGTTCTATAGCCCCACCGTGAGATGCCCGCTCCTCGTCGTCTGTTGCGCACCTCGTGGCTGTCGGACGACAACTTCCGCGGCGCCTACACGTTCATCACGCCCGAAGCGGCCGCCCTCTCCGCCAATCCAATCGAACTCTTGGCCCGGCCCGTCTACTACGAGAAGCGGCCGCGCGTCCTCTTCGCCGGCGAGGCCACCCACTCGCGCATTTTCCAAACGACGATCGGCGCCTTCTTGAGCGGCCGGCGAGAAGCCGACCGGATTTTCCACTATTTGAGGCAGCAGCCGAAAGAACACGAGTCTTCTTCTCCTCACATTTCGCCGCCTTCTTCTGCTCCGATCCCTTCCAGTTCACTTTTTGCCACTAATTTGCCCCAACATTCCGATCCCGTAATCGATTCACTTGTCAATTGAGAAGCCAGCGGGTAGTTTACAAATAGACGGGAACATCTCTCTGTCATCAGAAAAATGAATGTTCTGAATGAGCGAACGCGAACACCTGCTCGTCTCGAACGTTCGCCCGCAATCAGCTGCTCTTTCGGGCTTTCGCAATTCCGCCCGGTGCAAAAGCGGCGACTTCCGGAGAGCTTTGAGCGTCTTTTGTCGTGGAGGTTGCGAAAAGGAGAGCAATTTGCGGGTGGTGGGCGGCTTGACCACTGCGAATAGAGGGTTTGCACGTACAAAAGAATTCGTTAGAGAAATTCATCGTGAAGTGCTAATTAGCAGAAATATCGAGTAACAATTTTGTAAACGGCTGATAGACAAGAAACATTGAATGCTGAATTGACTACGGGACATGCTTTTTCCTGCTCGCCTTTTTCTACCAAAAGACTCAACTACCGCTTGGTGGCGACTCGACGCGGCGGTCGGCGGGGGCGAATTTGCGTCCACCTGAATGACCGCCAGTCGGACGTCCGAATCGTTTCTTGCGGCCGCCGCCCACTCCCGGCGGGCGGCAATTTGAGGTCAAGAAAGGGGCAGCCGGCGGGCAGGAAGGGCGCAGTAGTTTTCGTTTTGAATCCCGCGAATGCGAAGCGGATGTACGAAATCGGGGCGTTTCGGGGCGTTTCGGCGGACAAAAGAGCGGGGGAAAACGGTCGGCGAGCAAGCGAGTGGCCGCTTTTACCGCCCTTTCTGTCACCGACCTTCTTTCTTGATGATCATTCCAGCTGTCATTTTTTCTTGCAGACGATGGTGTTGAACCAAATCCCCGCAGCGAACGGGATGCTCGACGCGATCCCGCCGTTGAGTCCCGACGAGCAGAAGGCGCGCGAGTCGGGCGGCGGCCTCTTGAACGCCGCCCTGAAGCAAACGCGGAGCGCCTCGCTGAACGCTCTCTTCCGCTCCGCGGTGCCCGCGCTGATCGACTCGTCGGACGAGGAGTACCGGACGGGGATCCTCGGCTCGCGGCTCTACGGACCGCAAGCCGCCGAATTCCGCCGCCGCTTCCAGGCGGGCGGCGTCCAGAACTCGCAGACGAGCGACGAGGAGCTCCTCGAGGAGTACGGGAGCGGGATCCTCGGCCGCGCGCTGATGGAGGAGGGCCGACCGTTCGTCAGCGGCCGCGTGGGCACTCCCGACTTCCGAAAGCTCCGCTTCGTCGGCAAACCGGGCGGGTCGCCCATGAAGCGAGTGGCCGCGCGGTGAGCATTCGATCAAAGGGAGCTCCTTCATTCGCGTGTTCAGCGAGAGCGTACAAGAATCCCAGTCGTCGGACACCGAGGCGGCCGAAAGCGAGCAGAAGGACCTCGAGCGAATCGGCGAGCTGGAGAAGACGGAGCCCGTCTACCGGCTCGTCTTCTTGTGCAAAAAGGGCGAGTGGGCGGACGTCCGCTCGATGCTCCAAGCCGGCGACAAGTTCGACTTCACGATCGCCGATGCCGTGAGTTCGACGACGGCGAGTGTTTGATCGTTTGATTGCAGAAAGGCTACAATCCGCTGATCTTTGCCGTGCGCGCTTCTCAAATGGAAATCGCCGAGTTGATGCTCGCGAAAGGCGCCGATTTGTTCGTTCAAACGAAGGCAAGCGAGGTCTTCCGTTCAATTCTCATGCTCTGCTTCAGGAACGCCTTGGTTTAGCGCACATCGCCGCGCGACACGCGAGCGAGGCGGCGATCAAGTGGTTGGCGGAGAAGCGGGTGGATTTCGGGCGGACGGCTGGGGTTCGTCCTCCTTTCTTCCTTTTGTTTCAACGCTTGTTGCAGCCCGAAACAAAGCTGCCGATCCACTTCGCCGCCCAGCGGCGTTCGCTCCGCTCCTACGGCGTCGTCCACCAGTTGCTGCGCGCGCACCCGAACGGCCGGCTGGCGGAGACGCGCCACGGGCAACTGCCGCTCCACCTGGCGATCTGCTCGTCCAACCTGCCGGTGGTGCAGCTCCTGGTTCGTCCATTCGAGCGGGAACGAGTGAATGGGCGGGATTTCAGTTGTTCCGACAGCCCGAGCTGCAAATTCGGCGGGCGGACGCCGACGGCAACACGCCGCTTCATTTTGCTGCGCGGAAGAGTGAGCTCCCCGTTCCTTCTATTCATTTTTCTTGGTTCTCGTTGCAGACGCCGAAATGATCCGAACGATCGCGGAGGCGGGCGGCGGCGAGGACGCGAACTCGCCGAACGCCGTCGGCCGCACGCCGCTGCACGAGGCGGCGGCCGTCGGCGACGAGGCGATGCTCAAGCTCCTGTGGAAGCTGAAGGCGGACGCCAACGTCTTGGATGCGGACGAGAAGTCGCCGCTGCACGTGGCCGCCGAGAAGGGCCGGACGGCGATCGTCGAGCTCCTCATCGACAAGTTCGGCGCCTCGATCCGTGCACGAACGAAAGACGGGAGCACGATGCTGCACGTCGCGGCGTCGGCCGGCCACGCGGACACCGCCCTTGCCTTTCTGAAGCGAGGCGTCCCGCTGCACATGCCGAACAAAAAGGGCGCGTTGGGGCTGCACTCGGCGGCTGCCGCCGGCTTCAACGAGGTCGTCAAGCTGTTGATCGCCCGGGGGACGAATGCCGACGCTCGAACCAAAGAGAACTACACGGCCCTGCACACGGCCGTCCAATCCCGCCAGCCGTCGGTCGTGGAGACGCTTCTCGGCTACGGAGCGGACGTCCACGTGCACGGCGGTCAGGTGAGTTCTCGCCGTCGAGTGCTCACTGCTTTATCGTCGGCAGATCGGAGAGACGGCGCTGCACGTGGCTGCTGCAATCCCCGGCCGCGAGGTCGAGTGCGCCCAAATGTTGCTCAAGTCCGGCGCCCAGCCGAACGTCACCCAGACCGACGGTCAAACCCCTCTGCACATCGCCGCCCGCTCGGGCAACGTTCCGATCATCCAGCTGTTGCTGAAGGAGGGCGCCGATCCTCGCCTCTGCTCCGAAGTGAGTTCCGTCGGGTACTTTCGTTCATTTCGAGTTTAGAGCGGAGAGACCCCGCTGCACGTGACCGCCAAGAATTGCCACTGCGAACTGGCGGAGATCATCCTCCAGCACCTGGCCGCAATCGACACGCCCGAACGAGTGAAGGAGTACGTGAATGCGCGCACTGTGGTGAGCAGTTCTCTCATTTCTCTTCTGTTGACTGACTCAGGATGGGCACACGAGTCTGCACTTCGCCGGCGAGATCGAGCCGGGCGGCGCGCACTTCAAGGACGAAGACGCGAAGCTCGTGAGCGCCCTGATTGACTACGGCGGGCAGACGGAACTCCAGACATACACCGTTCGTTTCCCTCCATTCCTCTCCATTCATTTCTTTTAAGGACAATGAGACAGCAATGCATTTGGCCGCGCGGACGGGCAACGAGGCCGTTTTGTTGGCCATTGTGAACAAAATCGGGGCCGGGCTGGTCCAAATCGTGCAGAACAAAAAGTCACAGGTGAGCGGCGTGGTCGGCTGCCCATTCTTTTCGTGTGTGTTCAGAACGGCTGGTCCCCGTTGCTCGAAGCTTGCGCGAAGGGCCACGTGGGCGTCTCGCGCATCCTCCTTCTCCACCACGCCCGCATCGATGTCTTTGATGACAACGGACGGACGGCGCTCCACCTGGCGGCGGCGAACGGCCACCTGGAGCTCACAAAACTCCTCCTTCAGTACAAAGCTTTCGTGAACAGCAAGTCGAAAAGCGGCGAGGCTCCACTCCATCTGGCCGCCCAGAACGGGCACGTGAACGTCGTGAATCTCTTGGTTCAAGTGGGTGCCCGGTGGACGATAGAATACTATTTGCTCGTTTGCTTGCAGGAGCACAACGCGAGCGTGGAAGCAATCACGCTGGATAACCAAACGGCTCTTCATTTTGCCGCCAAGTACGGGCAGCTGGCCGTCAGCCAGAAACTGTTGGCCTTGGGCGCGAACCCGAACGCTAGGGACGAGTGAGCGCTCTCCGCTCCTTTCCACTCATTCTCTCTCGCTCGCTTGCAGCAAAGGGCAGACTCCCCTTCACCTGGCCGCGGAGAACGATTACCCGGACGTCGTCAAGCTGTTCCTCAAGATGAAACACAACAACAACGCCGTCCTCACCGCCGTCGACCACAACGGCTTCACCGGAGCGCACATTGCGGCGAGTGAGTGGGCAGTTCGATGAGGGGGAGGATTGATGCTCGTTGTCTGCAGTGAAAGGAAGCTTAGCTGTCGTGCGTGAGCTGATGCGAATCGACAAGGCGATGGTCATCCACGCCAAAACGAAGGTTAGTTCCCTTCACTCGGGCAATCAATCGATCGATCGATCGTAGACGATGGAAGCGACCACGCTGCACATGGCGGCGGCCGGCGGTCACGCGAAGATCGTGAAGATCCTGCTGGAGAACGGCGCGAATCCGGAGGATGAGAATGCTCATGGATTAAGTGCTCTGCACCTTGGTGCCCGCAACGGCCACGTCGCCATTTTGGAAGCCTTTGACAAAAATCTGTGGAGGCGGTGCAGCCGTCGCATAGGCTTGAACCCGCTGCACGTTGCCGCCTACTACGGCAACTCGGATTTTGTCAGCGAGATGCTCAAGGTGGGTGGAAAGAGCGTTAGGATTGAAAGAAAGCCGCTTGCAGCACGTACCCGCTTCCGTTCGTTCGGAGCCGCCCGTCTACAACCACCTTGTCGTGAAGGAGTTCGCCAGCGAGTATGGGTTGACTCCGCTCCACTTAGCTGCCCAAGCGGGCCACGACTCGCTCGTGCGCATGCTCCTCAATCAGGGCGTGCAGGTGGACGCCACTTCGACCACGATGCAAATTATTCCGCTCCATCTGGCCGCCCAGCAAGGTCACATCGCCGTCGTCGGCATGCTGCTCTCTCGTGAGTTCCTTTAACTAATACTTGCCCAACTATTTGTTGTTTGAAGGCTCCACCCAACAACAACACTCGAAGGATTGGAGGGGACGGACGCCGCTCCATTTGGCCGCGATGAACGGCCACTACGAGATGGTCTCTCTGCTGATTGCACAGGGCTCGAACATCAACGTGATGGACCAGAACGGCTGGACGGGCATGCACTTCGCCACGAAGGCCGGCCACACAAACGTCGTGAAGTTGTTCGTCAACTCGTCGGCAGACGCCCAAGCGGAGACCAAAGAGGGCAAAGTTCCGCTGTGCTTCGCGGCCGCCCACAACCACATCGACGCTCTCCGCTTTCTGCTCAAGCAGAAGCACGACACGCACCAGTTGATGGAAGACCGAAAGGTTCGGTTTTCCGCTGCCTTCTCATCTCTCTTTTCGCTTCAGTTCATCTTCGACCTGATGGTGTGCGGCAAGGGGAACGACAACGAGCCGCTCCAGGTACCCACCGCTTCTTCTTCCCCTTTCATCCCTCGATTGCAGGAGTTCATCCTCCAATCGCCCGCTCCCATCGACACGGCCGTCAAGCTGTCGTCGTTGTACCGCGAGCTGAGCGAAAAGGAGAAAGAGCGCGCGAAGGACCTCAGCAACGTCGCCCAGTTCGCGGAGAATTTGGCCGTCGAACTGCTGAGCATCGCCGCGAGCGAGTACAACGCCGCCCTGCTGCTGAAGGCGAAGGACAATCGGGGCCGGCCGCTGCTCGACGTCCTCATCGAGAACGAACAAGTGGGTTCACAACGGAGAGGAGTGGACAATTGACTGAGGGTTGCAGAAAGAAGTCGTCTCGTACGCGTCCGTCCAGCGCTACCTGACGGAAATCTGGACCGGCCGCGTCGACTGGTCGTTCGGCAAGACGCTCGCGTTTGCCGTCTTCGTGTTCTTCTGCCCGCCCGCCTGGTTCTACTTCTCGTTGCCGCTGAACAGTCGGATAGGTTCGCTTGATCACTCCTTTCAATCAACATCCTGCTTTTCGTTTTGCAGGTCGGGCACCGATCATCAAATTCGTCTGCCACGTGGTCTCCCACGTCTACTTCACGCTTCTGCTGACGATCGTCGTGCTGAACGTGACGCACAAGATGTACGAGACGACGAGCGTGTGGCCGAACCCCGTCGAGTGGGTCCTCCTGCTCTGGCTCTCCGGCAACCTCGTCTCCGAGCTCTCGAACATCGGCAGCGGGTCGGGGCTGGGCATTGTGAAGGTTCGATCAACAACAGAGTTGGGCACTCACTCCTCTCCGTGCAGGTCCTCATTCTCATCCTGGCGGCCATCGCAATCGCCATTCACATCCTCGCTTTCCTGCTGCCGGCCGTCTACATGACCGATTTGAACAACGACGAGAAGCTGCACTTCGCCCGGACGTTCCTCTACTTGAAGAACCAACTCCTTGCTTTCGCGTTGTTGTTCGCGTTTGTCGAATACCTCGATTTCCTTACCGTGCATCACCTGTTCGGGCCGTGGGCGATCATTATTCGGGATCTGATGTACGACTTGACGCGCTTCCTTGTCATCCTGATGCTCTTCGTCTGCGGTTTCACGTTGCACGTCACTTCGATCTTCCAGGTACACTCGCTCGATTGTGTTAAACGATCACTCCGCTCGCTTGCAGCCCGCCTACCAGCCGGTGGACGAGGACTCGGCCGAATTGATGCGATTGGCGTCGCCCGGCCAGACGCTGGAGATGCTCTTCTTCTCGCTGTTCGGGTTGGTCGAGCCGGACAACATGCCGCCGCTCCATTTGGTCCCAAACTTCGGCAAGATCGTCCTCAAACTGCTCTTCGGAATCTACCTAATGGTCACGCTCGTCGTGTTGATCAACCTGCTGATCGCCATGATGAGCGACACGTACCAACGAATTCAGGCACAGTCGGACAAGGAGTGGAAGTTCGGACGGGCGATCCTCATTCGGCAGATGAACAAACGATCGGCCACCCCCTCGCCGATCAACATGCTCACGAAACTCCTCATCGTGCTGAAGGTCGCCTATCGGAACAGACGTGAACTTCCCTTCCGCTCCTTTGTTTGATCCCTCGATTGCAGTCCGCATTTGCACCCAAAAGGCGCAGCAGGATCTCCGCTACGAGGAGAACATCGACGCCTTTTCGATGAACGGGCAGCAGGGCCGCGCGTCGCCCACTCTTCGGATGGCCTCGGACGAGAACGGTGAGCTCTCTTCTCTTGTTTCATCCCTCCGATTGGTTGCAGACGTGGCGGCCGAAGAGGCGATCAACACGAACAACATGAGCCTGGAGTCGGTGATCGAGTGGGCGCGCATCGTTAAGATGTACTATCAACAGACCGGGAAAAACCCCAGCAAGGAGGACGAGGAGCCCGCCCAGCCGAAGAGGAACGATGCGGGACTCCGCTAACCACTTCTTTTTTGAACAAAAGCTACGTGTAATCGAGTGTTTGGTAGCGAGAATAGAACGATCTGAACGTTCGGGAAGTCGGTTGAAGGCAGACCGCTTGCAGTAACCCAGCAATAGAATGTTTCTTCTTCCGAATACAATAACTCATAGCCTGTTTATGTCTTGAACTCGAACAGCTTTTTTCCGGTCAGAATCCTCGTCTCGTTGCGGAACACCCGCAAGCGGTCTGACGGCTCGTCTCCGCTGGAACGGCCCACGGGAGGGCGCGAATTCGTGGCTGTCGCGGGTCCATCGAGTGCTGCAAACAAGCGAGCAGTTGAGTAAATGAGTGAGCAGAACTGACCACGCGGGACGGACGAAACAAATACCGCTGGTAGGGGTTGGAGGAAACGGCCGGCTGTTCGACCGCCCGCTTCGGCTCGTCGGCCGCCCGCAGCGGAAGTCGCCGCCACGCCTCCACCGGCATCCGCCACGAACGGAACGTGCAAGAGGCGAAGTGGAAGCAGAAGAGAAGAACGTAGAGGCGGAGGACAGTCGACATGTTTAATCAATGGTTGCTGGATGCTGCCGGCCGGAATTTAAAGGCAGCCGTTGACTCGTTTGGAACACCAAGAGCAAAATTCGGTCTTTAGCGGGCGAAAGCGGAAGTCTCTTTTTGACCGTCGGTTGGATTGCGGAAGCCGTCTGGAATCTTGCCCAGGCGTTTGCAGCAACCGAGATCGAATGTCAAGTGCCACTTGTGGATCGCAGTTTCGTTTCACGTCTTCTCCGTCAACTTCCGGGTCAAACAGAAGGCCAACCGAGATCCAGAACATTTCCCGTGGGCGGGAGGATCCTGCTTTTTCTCCGCGGCTTTGTTGCTGTTTTCTTTCCGGCGCACTCTTACGGCTGTGCAAACAAACCCGAAGACAAAGTCCACAGTCTCTCTGATCACAGAGGCGCTTTGTCCACTTTTCCGGAGAACAACCAGACGCTGTTTTTTCGACGGATATAAACCGCAGAAACCAGCAACTGCCAACCCCGCTCCAATGGCTTCTCGCCACCTTCCGCTCGTGATCCTCCTGCTGCTGCTGACAGCTCTTGAAGCCGACGCTAAACAACGTACTCAGTTCTCGAAACGACAAGGCGGCAGCGAAAGTGGTAGCGGAACGGAGACGTCTGAAGGGGAACCCGAAGGAACGCCGGAAGAGAAGACCGATGGGAAACCTGAAGGGAAAGCCGAGGAGCAGAAGTTTTGTGTACGCCCCTCTTCCCCTTCAGCCACCCGACCTTCCATTGCAGAGTACGCTGCAAGAAGCCCGCGAGCAGTGCGACCTCTTCCGACAGCAGGCGTGCCCGCTCTCGCTGCTCCTGTTCGCCTTCCAGCCGTCCGTCTACAACCGTTGCCTCAAGAACTTCTGCTCCTCCACCGAGAAGCGCTGCCGGGCGCTGGAGGTGATCGCTGGGACGTGTTTCGTGGACACGCGGACGATCCCGCACGTGCTCAAACGATTCGGTTGTTGAGGGAACGGAAGGCGTGTATTCGGGGCATAAACGAGTGTACAAACAACAGTCAGGTGGTGTAGGAGAAGAGGGTCTCGTTGAAGAGGTAGATGGAGTGCTTCTTGCCCAGGTGGGCCACAAGATCCCACGCGTTCTTGCACAAGACGGCGCACATTTGGCACTTGAGGACGGGCGGCTCGCCTTCTGCAACCAGCGGCCATCCTTCTGCTTCAGCAATCAAGAGAACAAACCTCCCTTCTTCACTTGCGAGATCCCGCACGGCTTCATTCGGTGCTGGACGAAGAAGCGGGGGTTGGCGGTCGTCCAGTGACACCCGCCGCAGATGAACACGTCCGGGATGGCTGCAAACAAGAGGGAATAATGGGAAGAAGAGGAAGAGAAGGGCTGACCGTGTCTCTCGTGCTCGTTGGGCGTCTCATCGGCCGGCTGGACGGCCTTCCGCCCGTCGACTCGCCCGCAGCGCGGCTGAACGGGCGGTTGGACGGGCGGTCGGCGAGGCGGCGGTCCGAACGAAGGCCCGCTCTTTCCTCTCGAGTAACCGGAAGCTGCCGATCGAGGAGTTTGGGAGCCGCCCGCTTCGAACTCCCGCGAATCCCAGTCGGCCGGCGGCGGCTGATCGAACTGCCCACTCGTTTCTTCGCCGAA
This sequence comes from Aphelenchoides fujianensis, assembly GCA_024699865.1. Taxonomy (NCBI): domain Eukaryota; kingdom Metazoa; phylum Nematoda; class Chromadorea; order Rhabditida; family Aphelenchoididae; genus Aphelenchoides; species Aphelenchoides fujianensis. The sequence goes on along the minus strand of JAMPIO010000038.1, from coordinate 633,233 downwards.
CTCCTGCGAGTACTCGTGGGCGGGCTCTTGCGGGTACTCGCTCCAATCCGCCGCGTAGTCGAACGCTCCGGCTTGCTCGTAGCCGTCGAACGAGTTGCCGCTCGCTTCTCCGTACTCTCCGGTCGATCTGTCGTGTTCGTAGTGGGAGTTGGAAGAAGAAGGACCTGCAAACCCTCAAATGTCATCAGAAACCAATGGAAAGCAAGAAGTCACCTGCAGAGTACGCGCGAAAGCCGCCCTCTTCTGCCCCGTATTGCCCGAAGCCCCCGCCATCCGCCGGCGTCGATCCGCCCAGTCGATTGCCGCTGCGACCCTTCCGGCCGCCGCCTCGCAGCGGGAACGGCGCGTTCGTGCGGGGATTAAGGGCGCCCGGAACAAAACCACGAGGACCGGCGGCCGGAGGACCTTCGAATCGAGAGGCTTTTGCTCCCCACCCGTGCTGCGGGGCGTTCAGCGATCGTTTCATCGCTCTAAAGCAAGAAAAAGAATGAATAAGAGGAAATTGTGCTTACTTTTCGCGATGTTTGGCCAGAAAGTGCAATGCCTTCGGCGGAGTGGCTCGCTTCACGGCTGAGCACAAGAAAAATCAACGAGAAAACGGAACGGAGCAAACGAACCGATTGGACCGCCCCGAAAGAACCAACCGTCGAGATTTCGGAGCGCCTCCTCCGCGTCCTCTTGCCGCGCGAACAGGACGAACGCGCAGAAGCGTTCCGGCGCGTGGCTGACGCCCGAGAGCTCGCCGTACATGCTGCAGAGCTGGATCACGTCTTCGCGCGTGAGCTTCTTCTTCTTCCGCCAGCCCACAAATAGACAGGCCCTGAACAGAGGAGAAATGAGTGGATGGACGAGCGGAAAGCGCACTTCTTCACTTCGAGGTCCTTGGACTGCGTCTCAAAGCCCACGGTCTCCACATTCTGCGGCTCGTACCTGAAACAAAAAGGAGGTGAACGAATGAGCGTGAGTGGACTCACTTCGCATTGGGCGGAACCACGAACGGTGGGGCCACTAAAACGGAGATAATTTGCGAAGATCGGAAAGAACTCACTTTCAGCCGCTCAAGTGGCGGCTTTTGCCCGTCCTCTCGGTGTAGTTCGATTATTTCGATGTTTCGGTTAATTAGAATAGCTAAAAAAAGCTCGAGAACACCACTTACTCGAAGGATTGTCGCAGAGTAACGAGCCCGACAAGCACGACAAGTCGGGGGTGGACGGAGTGTTTCTGATTGATGTTGATGCTTCACTCGGAGTTTTTCGCTTTCTGCTCTGCTTTTGCGGCCATCAGATTCCGGATTCCACTCGTTTTCTGTTAGAAATCTCTGAGTTTATTGCGGTTTTTGCGATTCACTTGTCGAAAAGATTGTGCACCCCGAATTCGTGCTTTTGGGGCCAACAATCGACCAGTTTTCGCGTGAGAACATCCATTTTTCATCTGATTTCTTTTCTCTTTGCAGATGTCCCTCTTCCACCGGCTCGGCCGTCCACTGAGCGGTTGGATCCGCGCCTTCCGGCCGCTCTCCACGAAGAACGCAGAGCCGGCGGCCGTCGAGTCGAAGGGCGCCGAATTGGAGGCTGCGGACGTGGTCGACGCGCTGGGCGAGGACGAGGAGCCGCAGGGGCAGGAGATGAAGAAGCTGAAGTTCTCCTACAGCCAGTCCGTCCTCGCCAAGTTCAAGTGAGTCCCCTCCACTTCCTTCCGTCATTTCTTCGTGTTCGTTCAGATTCGACACGTATCCGTTCTACGTGGAGCGCGAGTGGTGGAAACACGGCAAGCGGATGACCTTCTGGGCCACGTGGCGCATGCGGCGCGACGTCATCCGGCGGCACGTGCTCGCGGAGTGGGGGCCCGAGCGGATGCGCCTGAAGGCTCTCAAGTGGAACACCGTCCTGCCGCAGGCGATCCGCGACGAGTGCGCCGAGCGGCTGGACAACCTGCCGCGCTACGCCCACCCCCAGCTGATCCTCAACATGTGCCAGTTCACGGGCCGTCAGCGGGGCAAAATCAAACCCTATCGCGTGAATCGCCACATTTTCCGCCGCCTCGCCGACCACGGCCAGCTTTCGGGCGTCCAGCGGGCGACGTGGTGAGCGGCAGTTAGGTCCCCGTTTCTTTCTTCTTTGTTGTTTGTTTGCTGTTTGGTTGCAGAAATAAATGCAGGGCATTGAAAGTACTTTCGGATGGGGGCTGGGGCAAATTCATAGCCGAAAGTTCCGTAAGAACGACGCCGTTTCTGGTGTTCGAACAGCGCGTCCCGCAACGACGCCGCTTGTTGCCCGGCGATTCGCCTTCCGTTGCAGCGAGAGCGGCGGCCGTCCGGTGAGTGCGCGAATTCTGCCGCTCGGTTGCTCTCGACTCCACGGACCCCATCCGGACGATGCCGATGAAGCCGAAGGCGGACGGTCGGGCGGCGAAGAAGCGAGTGGCGAGTCGTCCGAAGAAGCCGACCGTCCTCGTGCCGCCGCCGGAATCGCCGGCCGACATCCCGCTCCTCCCGTCGCCCTCCGAACGGCCGAAACGCGCCCGCCGGCAGCCCGAACGGTTCTCCGCCGCAATCGCCGCCCTCCCGCAGCATTTGAGCCGCAGCCGCGTGCTCGTCGACGTCCACAACACGACGGTTCAGCAGCACGAAGAAGCAGCCGGAGGAAGCGGAGGAATCAACGGTAGACTCCACTCTTTCGAATCATTTCTTTATTGTGCCCGTTTGCAGGAACGCCGCCGATCGTCTCGGTGGTGGTCGACTCGTTCCACCCGTCGGACGACGAGGACGCGCCGCCGCCGGCTATTCCGCCGAGCGATTCGAGCGGCGAAGAGGAGGAGAACGAGGAAGCGCCGAAGGAACGCCGGCAGATGGCCACCAAGACCCTCTCGAAGGCGAAGCCGCGAGTGTTCCGTCCGCCTTTCCACCCGCTGCCCTCTGACGGCTTCCCGCCCGACAGCTCGGTTTCTCGCCGCTGCCGCCTATGCAACTCGACGCAATTCGAAGGAGTCTTGTGGTAAGTAAGCGGCACATTTTTTCTCTTCATCCCCATCTTGCTTTCAGCCTGTGCTCGCCGTTCGTCCTCTCCGGTGATGTCGATTTGTGCCTGTACTGAACGCCCCAAACTCCCGCAATGTCCGTACTCATGCAATCTTTCCAGTCTTTCAAGGTTCCCAATAGTTCGCACTTTGTTATGTTCTTCCAGTCTGTTCTACAGAAACAATAAAAGCGCTTTCCTGTTCGCATTGCACGTGTTTATTCCGATCAAGAACAATGAAAAGAAGTGCCCACGCCTATGTATTCGGGTGGCCCGGCGGATTTTCCCAAGCTTAATCCGTGTGTTTGTTGCACTCGTCCTGAAACAGCAGTTTTCCACTCGATCAACCGTCAAGCCACTTGCCCAATTGCAGAAGCAGGTGGTGAGGCCGCCCACCGTCTTGCAGTGGTCGAAGACGGGCGAGAACGTGCGGTAGGCGCCGACGACCTTGCCGGTCGGCCCGAACGAGATGTAGCAACTGCCGTATTCCAGCGAAAGAAGCTTCTTTTCGCCCGTCACGTGACATTTGAGGGCATCGGAAGAAGCGAAAAGAAGAAGGAGTAGACAGAAGACGGTGGTCGTCATCGTGATCGAATGAGCGAGTGGCCGACGGGCAGACGGCTTCGCTGATCAAGGCGATTCGATTCGATCAGTGGTTCGTTGAATATTCACGAGCCGTTTGGAGCCTGAGAAACGACGGGGGAACGGCCGCAACTGAAGGGACATTCCGTTCATCCCACGCGTTCTTTTAGTTGTGCCCATCACACTTGCACTGATTTCTGACAGCCGGAACACACTCTACAGGATGAAAGTCCAGCTCTTCTTTGTTTCGGTCAGTCACAGGTTCCATTCAACCGATTTACTGTGTTTGCACACGCTGATCAATAAAACTGTTCATGCAGCATGCGTGTGGATTGATCGTTGCGGTTTGCGGCAAGCGAAAGAAGAGCGTAGCGGGGGATAATTGAGCACAAGGCGGAAGAACCGTTGGGTTTGGCGCCCGTCCGCGCTTCCCGTTTTCCGCCCGCCGCCTTTCGCCGCCGCCGCCCGCCGCCCGCCCGCCCGATGATAAACGAGGCGATTCGCGCGGCATTCCGGTCGATCCGCCCCCCCCGCCCGCAATCTCCGTGAATTCGGGAGTCGCGTGCCGACGGGCGGGCGGCGGAATTCTGCGTTATTTTTCTTTCGGTTTGCCGCCTTCTCCGAAACACCCGCGTGTCGCTCGCGTGTAGCTCGTTTGTTTAGCCGGTTGATTCACTCGCCTTTTGGAGCAGTGGAATGAAGAAAGCGGAGAGCAAATCGCCGGCGAAAGCGGCCGAAAAGCCGGCCGACGGTTCGCCGAAAAGCGTCACGATTCAGACGCCCGAAGCGGAGAAAGAGGCGGACGGGCCGAAAGAGCCGAAAGCCGCCGAGGTTCAACCGCCCACACCGCAGACGCCGAAGCGCTCGTGGCGCAAAGCGGAGCCGCGGGCCGAGCGGACGCAGCCGGAGCTCTTCGGCTACGCGCCCTTCCAGGCGCCGCCGCTCGCCGCCTACAATCCCCGCGTTCACGCCGCCCTGAACGGTCCGTCCACTTCGTTCTTCTGTGTTGATTGAAAGCTTGCAGCCACCTACTCGATCCCACGCCCGGAGTCCACCCACCCGCCGGCGTTCGTCGAGCGACCGCCGAGCAACGCGGGATTGTGTTCGTTGCGGCCACTCCTTCCATTCGATCATTCCTTCCTTCCGTTCAGATCGACAACACTCGTTCAACTCGCAGTTCGCTGCCCCGGCCGACCGGTTGGATGCGGAGAGCCTGTACGGAGCACACCCCGAGTTCTTCGGGGCGACGATCGAGCGGCCGGGCTCGCGGTTGAGTCGGGCGTCGTTCGCGGCCGGCGGCCTCGTTCAGGACGTGAAGGTGCCGTGGATCTGAAAGCATTGTTCACTTCTCTCTTGCGTTCAGTTCCGCCCCGCCTCGGCGATGAGCGGCTTCGTGTGCGCCGAACTGCCGCCCGTCTACGGCGCGCACGAGGCGAGGGAGGCGCCCCGGCGGAAGGAAGTGGTCAACTGGACGGGCCTCAACCTCTGCTCGTACATGCAGGCAGGCAGCCCCCTTCTTTCCGCTCACTCCCCTTCGTTCAGATCATTTGCGGGACGTGCATCTTTGTGATGGGGATCGCGCGGATGTTCCTCCGCTCGGACTACGCGAAGGGGCAGGAGTTGTTCTACGGGCTGTCGGCGGTGGTCGCCGGGCTGCTCGGCCACCTGGCCGCTCGCCACCGAAATCACTGCCTGGCGGTGGCCGCCTTTGTCCACTCGCTGATCAACGCCCTCCTCGCGTTCATCCCGCTCGTCTCGGCCCTCCTGCCCGTCCTCCCGCTGCTCCAAGCCCGCTCCAACGGCGCCCTCCTTTCGCTGGGCGACCCCGTGGAGTACCTGGAAGCGGACTTCGTGCTCGCCGTCTTCTCAATCGTCCAGTTCGGGGTTGCTCTCTTTGTCGGAATTTACGGCTGTCGGACGGCCGGCGCCGCCCTTCACCACTTGGAGGAACTCCGTTTCCGAGGAGAAGCGGGCGGCGAGAAGGGCGGCTTTTGATTCAACGCCGTTTAGCTAAGACCACTTTGCTCCTTTATTCTACCTCGCATGGCTATCGACTGCACTCTGTTCGCTCCATAAACACGAAGCTGCCCATCGTTTCGGCTTTTCGAAGTCGTCGCAGTCGGGAGTTTCGGCCGTCCGAGCGGTCGGCCAGTGCGCATAGTCCGCGCTCTCTGAACAGTGGTGGATGGAAAGAAGTGTGTTCTTTCGCTTACACCGAATAGCCGACGAGTGTGCAGTTCTTTCCGCCGGCCAAGCAGTGCGCACAACGGCGACAAGCGAGCAGGCAGCTGTCCAGCGAGTTCGTCTGGCGAACGACGCGGGTCTTGATGTTCGGCGGGAAGATTTCACTAAAGGATGGCTGGTTGTTGATAACTGGTGAGTGAACAAACCGGAAACAATCCTCCCGCTCTTGCGAGTTCAACGGTTGATCTCGAAAGCGGAAGTACAGGTCGCGAGTCGGCGGCTTCCGCTCGGCCATCCCGTAGCTGTCGACCACGTGCGCGGGCACTGGCTCTGCTGTCGTCATTGGAGTCGTCGATGTCGGAATGGAGTTTGTAGGAGACGAGTCTTAAAGAAGCAAGGATTCCGTAGACCGAAAGGTTGCTCACCGCTTTCGGCCATCTTCTCGAATTGGTCGCCCGTCTCCGCAAAGCGAGTGGCCATCTGGACGGGCATTCCTTCGGTCGTCGCGGGAAGAGCGGTCGTGGTTGTCGGCTCCTTCTCCTCTTTGTTGCCGCCTAAACAAACAACCTCACATCACCCTAAATCTCTTCTGCTCGCTTTTCAATCGATCTTTCGAGCACAAGTTCGCGATGTAGACGCCGTTCGGATCTTCCACGTACAGGTCGCGGAGTGTGTCGCGCGTTTCCTCGGTCAGAATGCACTCCTAAAAAGCCAAAAGAATGAACCGATGGGATCTCTCGTGTACCTTGTCCTTCGGGTAGAAAGAAGCCGAGCGGCATTCGAACTTCTCGTCGGTTGCCCGTCCGCAGCGTTCTTCGCACTCCTCCACCGTCCGCACGCCTTCGAGCAGCCGGTCGACCACCCCGACGAGCACGCGGCCGTCCGTTCGCTCGAAACACTTCCGGTCGGGGGCGTCTCGTTGGACGAACTCTAAAGAAGCGAGGATTGTGTGAATGGGTGGACAATCTCGCTCACTCCTCCACAATTCGAACATTTCGGTCTGTGTTCGCAGGCAGTCCGCCAGTTTGGACTCCAAGTGGGCGGTCGAACTGAAAGCAGCGAATGGTCACTTTTCTCAGTCGATCTCCGTACTTTTGAACCAGACAAAAGTGGGCGCATTTGAGGACGCGAAGGCCGCCGACCGTCTCGTTCTCTCGTTCGTCCAGCACTCGCGTGATTGACTTCAAGCAGTCGCCAATCGGGAGCGAACATGTGGGTCGTAAAACGAGGAAGAAGTAGATGATTGAGAGAAGGAATAACCGGTCGGGCATCGTCGAAGCGCGAACGACTCGATTGCAATCGGAAGTTTTTACGAACGCACTCCTCTCTTCTACTTGTTTGCTCGTTGAAGAGACGCTTCCGACCACCCGACGACATTCAAGCACTCAACCCGCAGACATCCATTCTTTGCGTGTTTATTGAGCAAACAAACAACTGAAAGGAGGAATATCGACCGGCATCCTTGCGTTCATCGCTTTCCGTAGCCTAAACACCAGTCATTATCCATCCCGTAAGAAATATTGAACTTGCCGTAAGGAAGGACGATCGCCGACGTGCCCAGCGGCCCGGAGACCACCGATGAGTAGCCGAACGCGTTCTGCGTGGTCACCGCGGAGCCCAGCAGCGACGAGGAGGTCTGGACGGTGCCCAGCGGATTGGCGGCGTACGCGGTGGAGCCGAGCGGCGAGTACGCGAACTGGTTGTACGAGCCGAGGCCGTTATTGTTTGAAAAACCCCCGAAACCGAGCCCGGTGAAGCCTGCAAAACGCGTAAACAATTGGTATCACCAGTGGAGAGCTCACTGTAAGCGTAGGGTTGCGAGTAGTAGCCTGAGTAATACTGGGCGTCTGTTCGGGCGATCAAAACAGCGAGGAGAATCCCGAAGTAACGGAAGACGAAAGAAAGCGAGAGCATGGCGACCGGAACAGAGTGGAATGAACTCACTTTCCAATAAGAAAGGTGGTTTTTATTTCGCTGGAATTGCCCGCCGTCCCGCGTAGTTCGTAAACAGTCCCCGAACTCACTCGCGCCGAGCACGAATTCAGCCAACAGCCAACGGTTTCCCCCTTTCGCAATTGTCGGCCGGTGTAATCGAAGGACGAATTCGGGGGAGTTCAGTGATCGAGCGATTGTGCGAGTGAATGACCGGGTTTATTCGACTGAGACCGTTGAGTGTACAAAAGATGAGTGAATGCGAGTAGAATTGTCCAAGCGACCGCTCATCGCCCGTAAAAGCCACCACCGAATCCTAAACATCTCAGCGATTACTCCCGTCAATCACTGGTCACTCGCCTGGGTTATAGTTGTAGGAGGAGAAGCCGAGGGGACCGCGAATAACGGAGCGATAACCTCCCCACGGCGTCGTGCGGACCGACGAGAAGCCGGTCAGCGGGTTGTATGACGAAACGGACGAGCCATAGAACGGACTCGAGCGACTCGAAGTGAAGCCGAACGGCGAGTACGCGAAGTTTTGAGCTCCGCCAAACCCGTTGGCTCCGGAAAAACCGCCGTACCCGAACGGATTTCCCCAGCCTGCAACCCAGAGGGATCACACCTTTCTATTCGTTAAAAGACGAACCATAGCTCCAGGGCGCTCCGAACTGGGCCGAGGCCAGCGGGATCAACAGCAAGCAGATGGCAAGCAGTTTCATCTTCAGTTCGTAGGAGAAAGCTGGTAAAAGAAACAAGTGGGTTGTTCGCACTCTCAACTGTCGCTTGAAGGTCACGTTTTAAACGAAACGTGCGGCGAGCGATCGTCGAGCTCCGCCGCCTGTCGCTCTGCTTTCCGTTCGCCGAACGCCCGCATTTGCCGAATTCGACCGGCGGCCGCCTGTAGCGCGCGGAATTCGAGCGAATTCGGCAGAAGGTGGCTGTTTACTTGCCATTTTTGTACTTCCTTTCCGGCGTTCTTTAGTCCGTTGCGTAATTCTTTGCGGAACAGAATGACGAATTTTGTACGAAGAAGAATGGGGTGGATGAGTAAACAACAACCAACTTCTAAACTGCTTCCACTTGCAAACGAAATAAACCGACTTCCACGCCGCACACGAACAGAAACCTCCGCCTGCAAGCGGAAAGATTGCGGACTGCACGTGCAAAAGGAAAAGTGAGTGGAAAGCAGAAGCGAGCGAGAGAATCTCCCGTCGCTCGGCGGTCTCCACGCGCCGCCGGCGGGTCGCTTTTTCGTTCCGCTCGCCGCCGCTCGCTTGGTTGTTTGCGTTTCCGGGGTTTCCGCTTCTCGTCCACGACTCTCCGGCCTCCTCTCGTTATTAGCGCTTTCCACCACACCGAAGCGATCTCGATGCCGTTCACCCATCCGGAGCTGCTGTTCGACTGCGTCGTTTGCGGCGCCAAGACGAAGTTCTTCCACTTGAACGCAAAGGTGAGTTCTCTTCGATGGGCAATTGGAGCAAAACTCGTGCCCGATTCTTCCGTACCTTCTGCTCTTTGCGAAACAACAACAGCGGAAGCGAAAACATGTGCCTTATTTTGTTTGAGCAGCTGCAGCTGCTTCCTCACGCTCAGAGCGAGAGAAGAGAGGGAAGGTCTCCTCGCTGCTCACCAACGAGTTTTTGATTCGCTTTTTCGTTCAGATCTGCCGGGCGTGTGGCTCGTTCACTCGGCGAGCCTTAACCGAAAATCTTCGTTACTTTTGTTCGCGCGGAGGTCAATGCTTGACTGGCAAGTGAACACAACAATCCGGGTGCTTACCCTCGTCTTCCTGCAGACAACACGCGGTCCACGTGTCGCGCGTGTCGATTGGAGCGATGCAAAGCTGCGGGGGCGCGACTGGCGGGTGAGTTCGCCGTTCGTCCGCCCACTCCTTTTCGTTCGTTTCGGCAGCTTCTTTTCGAAAATTTCCGCCCGCTGGCCGTTTTGGCGTCGAAAGCGCGTCGATTACGAGAGTGAGTTCTCTTCTTTCCGTTTGCTTGCTCTCGTAATCGATACCCATGATACGTTTGATTTATTCCGAGCTTTCAGTTTCACACGTTCCCGACCGTCCGGTGGAGCCGCCCGCCCTCGTCCACGAGCAGCCGACGAGCAGCGGCGGCCAGTCGGAGTGGCCGAAGCTGGACGAGCTGGAGCGCGGCTACGCGGAGTACGAAGCCGCTCAACGCGCGCTGATCGTCGCCCGACATCCCGAACTGGTGGCCAACAACCGAGTGCTCTCTCTTTCCTACTCTTTCTGTTCACTCACTCGCGTGTTTGCAGTTGATTCGGCCAAAGAAGCGACTGCTGGCGGCTCTCGAGCGGGACTCCCTTCCACTTCTCCTTTTCTTCTACAACGAGCACTTCGGGCCGTTCAGAAAGCTGGGCAAGCAGCAGAAAGTACGTTGCTTTAGTTCATTATATCCTTAAATCATTCAATCGTTAGATCAGCCTGGTGATGGACTCGTACCAAGAGTTCGCGCTCTACCAGAAATGCCTCCTGACGGCCGCCCACTTCCCGAACATCGAGGACGGGCGGATCATGAGCGCGAGCGGCTGTCTGGCCGCCACCCACCTCTCGCCCGCCGACGCCCGGTGGTTCTTCGAGGGATTCGTGGACGAGCAGAAGATCGACAGCTACCTCGCGTACTGCCTTCTGTCCACTCCTCATCCTTCCATTTGCCTGCAGGATAATCACGCCGATTGCGAGCAAACTGCACCGGCAGATCGCCCGCTTCAAGGCGCACGGATTCGGCAAGACGGACGCGTGCGCGATGGTCTTCCTCACGGTCTGGAGAAACGGCAAGCCGCCCATCAATCAAAGAGAGATCATCGCTTGCTTGCAGTGGAGTTCCACGGCCTGTTGACCGACGAAATGGCCGCCTACAAGGAAGAGCTGGTGGCCGAGTGGATGCGGCGGCTGGAGCGGAAAGTCGGCCCGTCGGAAGTGGTCGCCGCCTTCACCAAACGAATGCACTTCTACTACGAGGCCGACCGGGTGTGTGCGGAGTGCAAGAAGTCGTTCACCGTCCTCCGGGCCTTCTTGTTGCGGACCGACGAGGAGGCGCTCGCCGACGTCCAGCTTCAAATGAAGAAGTTGGACTTGGACGCGCGAGAGCAGCCGGCAGATCCGACGGAAGAAACGAGAGAAGAAGTCCTGATTTAATGCTTGAAATAAACAAGAGAATCAAGAGAAAGCCGGTGGTCTAGCGGATGTTTTCGTCGTTTTATTAAAACTCCTGTTTGCGGAAGGAAAAGCGGCAGGGCAGGTTGAATCGGACGGCGATAAGCCCGATGGACTCGTTCCTAAGCGATTATTCTCGTTGCCGATTGATGCCGCCGCACGAAAACTGCTTCCTGATCACTCCGAACTCCTTAAAGCAAGCGAGCGTGGACGTCAATGGTTGAAAACACTCGCGAGACTGCTCAAGAAGATGTTTTCGTCCTTTGTCTTGTTCTTTCCGTCTTTAAGGCGGGCAGAAACGAAAACTCGACCACCGCCGTCCATTGAGTCGATCTCTTGTCCCTTTAAAAAGACGACAGTTTATTGCATCGTCCAAATCACTCCAACGAGATGCGAGTTTTCCTTCTACTTTTCGTCATTTCGACCGCTGCCGCCGCTAGTCAAGAGCGTTTCCTCCTGCACGGCAAACAACGACGATGGACGGCCGACCGCCTCAAGGCGTACCACGAAGCGATGCGGAAGATCCACAAGGTGGGTAGGCGAACGGAAAGACGAGGGTAATCACGTACTCGGTGCAGGACTACGTCCCGTACTACCCGGAAGCTCCGATCATCGAAACGATCACCGTTGGGACGCCGCGTAGGCCTTTGACTCCATTCCTTCATAATTCTCCGTTCAGCCGTCAAATATTCGGTGTCGTTGGAGACCGCGTCGGAAGCCCTCTTCCTCCTCGCAGAGGACTACGTGAATCGCCGTCCCGACCAGCCTTTCTACGATCCTTCCGCCTCTTCGACTTCCCAACTCGTTGGCCCCTACAAGGGCTTCAGCGGCGACCTCGAGACGTTTGGCGAGACCTACGACGACCAAGTGGTGGTGAGCGCGAAAAGACCGTTGATCTCCGACTGCTGACTGCTTTCAGCTCCTCGGATTCTCTGAGCACGGCACCACAACACAGCGCTTCGGAGTGGTGAGCGACGTCAATCACACGTACTACGTGAGTCCGCCGATGCCCGACGGAGTGCTGGGATTGAGCTGGTGAGTGCACGAACGAACGCCCTTTCAATCGTTCGAGCAGGGACCCGAACGATGCGGCCAACCCGAACGAGAACTCTTCGGCCGTCCTCAATCTCTTCAAGCAACTCAAAGGGATCGATCGCTATTGGTGTGACGCCGTGATGGACGTCTACCAGAGCAGTGTGTTCCCTTTGCTTTATTCCCACTGTTTTTCTTATTCAGAGGACGGTCCCGTGCACGAAGTGGTCACGGAGTGAGAAGCCCCAAAACTTTTACGAGTCTAATCGACCGTCACTTCAGATTTGGCGGTTGTTTGGACGACTATTGCGAACCGCCGACGCCCTCCAACACTTTTCCGTTGGTTTGGCTCGAGGACATCCGCGCGCTCGCCTTCCGAGTGGACGCGTTCACGTACAACGGCCAAACGTTCGGCGGAGGCTTCGGGAAGGCGGACACCGGAGTGCCGCAAATTCTGATGCCCTACGACTCGTTCCTCGCGATTCTCGACGACGAAAACGTTGGAGCTCTTTATGACTACCAATACGCGATGTACACGGTGGACTGCGGAAAGGCGGGCACGCTGCCCGATTGGACGTTCACGATCGGCGGAAAGAAGTTCAACGTTCCCTCGACCGCCTACGTGGTCGACCTGCAGCTGACCGGCGGCCAGTGCGCGTTGAGCGGGCGCTGGAGTTACGACGACACCACCGACTTTGTCTTCGGCTATCTTTTCCACGACATCTGGTGAGTGCGGAGTGACTGATTGTGAGTAAGCATTGGGGCTTCAGGTGCATCAAGATGGACGTCGACAATCAGGCCATCAGCCTTCCGCTCGCCCTCACGGACGCTTCTTCGCGATCGGCGAACAAAACGGCCGTGAACAAAGGGAATGAGTGATCGTGTTGTGTTTTGTCTTTTTTACCGCAATAAATTCAAGCCATCAAGTGAAGAGGGAACAGTCGTCTTCGCGTTCTTCTAAAGGAGATGGGGAGTTACGTTTTGTTCACTTCTCGATGAGTCGGCCACATCTGAGCCAACAAGAGCGGCAGTCGTTGAATGTTTTGATACGAATGATCAAATCGATCGACAAGAAAAAAGTAATTGAATTACGGACGTCGATGAAACTTTCGGTAAGTCGAGAAGATCAATGCATGGCCCCGGTGGCGACTGATGGGCGAAGCGGGCGAGCAGCGGATTGCCTTGGTTTTGCCTTTGACCGAAGGACGAACTTCCCATAGACTTGGCTGATCAGCCGCTTGTTGCGCGCGACCATGCGAACGCAGTTGAGCGTCCTCCTGGTCGGATTGCTCGCGGTCATCGCAGCGGACTCGATTGGCAGTGACCGTTGCCGGTTGGAGAAACGAGCCTCTACTGCCATTCGGTCAACCTCCACCCCACTGCTTTCAATTTCCGCTCGTGCAGCGCTCTATTCTCCAACGACTTCCATTTAGTTGAATGGCCGACGACGAGCAGCCGACGCAAAGCGGAGCGGACAAAACGAAGCGGACGAACGTGGTGGACGGCCAGCCGCCCCCGCGCGAGTGGGAGACGCGCATCACGCTCAAGCCGGCCGACATCACGCACCACAACTGGATGGTGAACACGAATTCAGGTAATCTTGCCCAATCCATTGGTTGCAGGAAGCGAAGCTGCTCGAAGAGTCCACTTTCAACCACCCGCAAGACGCCCAGTGGGTTCTCTCGCCGTTTAATGAATCCTCTCTTGTTCAGAACGTATCGAACGGAAGTCGAGACAGACGCTTTTACGAAGGTGGTCTACATCCACCAGTTTGTCGCGGGAGTGATTCGCTGCTCGTTGGAGACGACGGACGAGGGAAGGAAGCTCCACGTGAAGACGCTCGCAGTCTTGCCGTCGTACCGGCGGTTCGGAGTGGGCGGAATGCTCATGAACTGCGCGCTCGAATTCTGCGACCGGGATTTGGCCATCTACTGCGTTTCCCTGCACGAACGGGTGCCTCCGTTCAGCGTTGCCCATGTTTACTCCTTGTTTCAGACGAGCAACGAGGGTGCTGTCCGCTTCTACGAACGCTTTGGCTTCGAGAAGATCTCCACGGTGGAGAACTTTTACTCGATCGAGGATTCCGTCCACGCCTTCCTCATGGAGAAGGCGGTCAATCGTTTCCACGCTTGAGAGGAGGGAAGTGAACATCATTGTGGTTGGACCGGCATTTGAACGTTTCGTTACGGCATCACCGCTGACTTCTGTCAGCTTAATAAACGCTTTATTCCGCAATAAACCATTATTTCCTCTTTTTGGTCCGAACATTAACAAAGGCACGTCCCTTCAAGTAGGAGTTCCGCTCGAATGGGTCGGCTTCTTCAACTCGGGCAGCACTCGTTCGTAGACGACGCGCAGACGATCGGCGGCGACCTTCCGATCCGCCGGGGTTCCGTTCTCAAGCTGGACGACCGCCAGCACGAACGTGGCGAAAAGGAGGGAGTTTCGACGGTGAAAGCGGTAGATCTCCAGCATCTGCAACGACGAATGAAAGGATGGCTGCCCTTCAATTCTCCCGCTTGCCTTCTCAAAAGTGAAGCGCTCCTGCTGTCCGCCTTCCTTCAGCCGTCGGTTGAGTTCTTCCCAGTACAAACGAAAGAGATCCTCCTCGTGGTCCCGCAGGGTGGTGGCATCGGCCGACGTGCAGATGAACGTGGCCACGTCCTCGAGGCCCGTGCCTGGGTACGGCGATTGCCAGTCAAGAATCGTCGCGAATTCGTTCCCGACCGTTCCGTCGGCATTCCGTTTGAAGAAGATGTTGTTCTGAACGAGGGCGAGGGATAAAAGGCGGGTGAAGGGAAGAACGAACAGTCCACACATCGCCGTGAGCGAGGACGGGCGGAATGTCTGCAATCAACCGAGGGGATGACTGAAAGAGCTCTTTGTTTCCAAACGAACCGAATTTCTTGTGCGGATCGACCGGCTGCGCGTGATTCTCGCGGATCAGCTGGTCGACTTCGGCCTTGTGTTCCACGAAGAAGGGATCCAATTTCTGCAGGATGGCGCACAGCTTCCGCTTCTCCTCGTCCGAATCCGACATGAAATTCTCCAGCTTCTCGATCACGTTTCGCGAGTCGGGCAACAGAAGGCTGAACGCGTGGAAATCGGCCAGCGCACGCATCACCCCCTTGCACTAAACGAAGAGGAGTAAAAGCCGAGAGTGTTCCTTCAAGCGCCCACCTGCTCGAAATTGAGCCCGCGGCGGTTGTCGGCGATGGCGCCCAGATGTCCGACGTCTTCGAGCAGCAGCTGGCCGTGCCGCACGGGCCGCAGCGTCGAGCGCTCGGCGGCCAGCAGGCGCGGCAGCGGGAAGCCGCGGAACGCGCGCCCGAACTGCTCGTAGAAGCGGATCTCCGCGTTGTGGTACGAAACGATCAGCTGAGTGATGCGACTCGGCTAAAGCGAACTATCGATTGGGTTGTTTAAAGATGGAAACGCACCTGGTCGCTGGGCTCCTCTTTGTCGCTCTTGGCTACCGCTTCGAGCTTTTGGGTGGTTGGAGCCTGCAATCCACCGCTCAACCGGCGAACCCTCGATCGTTGTGCCTACTTTAAGGATGACAGTGAACTCCTCGCCGTTCTCGAAACGAACGTGCACGCGGAGAACATCGGAGAGGAGTCCAGCCCCACTGATCGCTTTGCAGGAGACGTTCGAAAGCGAGGAAGAACGGCGGAGTTCGTCCCACCGTTCGTATTTCGCGTTGTCCAGTCCGTCCAGCACCCAGCGAAGAGAAACGGCGGTCGGTTCAATCGGCGAGTCCAAGTCGATCGTCATTGTGGAACGGGGGAGTTTGCTCGTGAAGCTGCGGAAAGTTTGGGTTGCTAAGTGCTTTCGTTTTATACCCGCCGCACCTCCGGCCGTTTTCTTCCTTTCGTTTGCTCATCGAACACTCGCATCGAAACGCGAGTTCCCGCCGGTTGATCGTGAGCGGCGAGTGTAAAAATCGTCCCGCAACAGTCGAGCGGTCCGCCGATCGATCGCTTTTTGCGCCATGAGAAATAGTGAGTGCAGCGCCATCACATGAATGGAAGCGATTGGAAACTTCCGACAGATGAACGCATCAAAGAGGCAAAATGAATGCAAAGCAAATCTTTTTGTGTTAGTATTCGTTTCCTTATTTGGTGACAAAACTTTTCAGCCGTTGAGAAACGCGGGTCAACAGTCCCAAATGTTGCGTTATTGTGGACGAGGTCTCTGTTCGTACTTTGGACGAAAACCTACATTTTTGTTGGCGTTTCGTTCAAGCCACAATCTTCTTTGCGTGCTTTGTGCCGCCGCCTTTCGTTTCGCTTTCGGCATCAAGTGATTTGTTTTGATGGTGAATGACGAATACAAAATTGAGCCTTTCGTCTGACATTCTTCTGAAGCGGATGGGTAAGCAGAAAGAAGCTTCTGCCCGACTGGCTGTCCAGCAAACACGATTACCCAACGGTAATCTTGCCTTCCTGTCTGCAGCTGCACGCGGATTACCGCTCTCGTTCGCCCGCCAACCGGCCGGATGTCGAGTTTGGTGTTGCGTATGTCGAAAAAAGCAACGAGATCTTCCCTCCGCTTTCGTTCGTCGTGAGTTCAACTCGGAGGCCGAACGATGATCCCGTTTTGGAGTCCAGTGTTCTGTTCGTCGTACGAAGATCGTAGTTGAAAGAAGAAGGTTGATTGAGTGAGTGGAAAGAAGGCGATTGTATTCGGCCGAATGCACAAACCGGACGGTCCACAGCGCTCTACCGGCTGCACGTGTTCTTCACCGGAATCACAGTTTTTGGCCGTGAGCACCACCGAAAATAGCCCCTCGATTACGCGCTTTATGACCACTCGACCGGGCGGCCAACCCGTGGGTTAATGCGCTTCACGACTGCGTTCTTTCGGTCCGGCCGGAAATTCGAGTGCCGACTTTTGATCCCGTCGGGAAATTTGATCCCCGGCTTGTCGTTTAATTAGATGAGAGGAAGTGTTCACTCGCTTACTCACTCCAGTGATGAAAGTGCGCGGCCGTAATCCACGGACACGTCGGCGGTTCGCTTCCGGGAACAGTCGGCCGCCTTCTCTTCTCATCAGTCGGTCTGCTCGGTAATCCTCCCACTTCTCCTTCCTCTTCTTTCTTGTGACTGGTCGGAGGAATTCGCAACCTCCTGGAACTGTCTGGAACGAAAGCAGGCAGCAGTCATGAATTTCCACTCGTTTAACGGCGGCTGCTGCTCGTTTATTGCAGTCTGTTGCCCTCGGAAGGCGGGGGATTATGCCCGCATTATGCGCGGAAGCAAGCGATCACCCACCCACGAAGCGGTTCTTTTCGTTGTTCATTATGCGCCCGTTCAAATGTCTCTTCTTTCTTCTGCTCCTCTTCCTCCACTCGCTTCGAACGAACTCGTGTTCCAAGCACCAAGAGTGCGGTTGGTCGGCTTGTTGCATTAGAGCGGAGTGCCAACCCTACGGCGGTGGGAAGGGGAACTGTCTGATGAGACGCTTTCACCTTAAAGTACGACCACTCTTCTGTTCGAAAGTTCACCCTTTCTTTTAGTCCTTCCAACCCGACGAAGATTCGTCGGAGATCGACGATCGACCCAGGCGATTGTTCTTCTTCTGGTATTACTGACCGCAAAGGAGAGACCCAATCGATTTTATTCGTTCACCCACCTCATGATCTGCTGTTTGTGATTACTAGTCGCTCGTAAAGAAGCCTTTTTGCCTGGACTCCAGAAGATTATTTCCTTGATGCAACGCGGTAACCGCGCAGACCGTTGCGAACGGACGAAAATCAGAGAGCAAATGAGCAGTCAGTCGGGAGAAACGTCGGGAATCTGTCCGCTTAATGACTTCACGGAAATCCCGCTTTCTTTTGCTCCCTCCGGAATCCCGTTCCGCTCGCACTTTGCTTCGCTTCCACTGCTCTTTGGCCCAATTACTCGTGCTCTTCGGTTTGTTTCCTGCTGCTCGTAGGGCGAGATTTTTCGACAATTCGATTGATTTCTTCCTGCTTCCGTAACCTTCGGCAGTCTACCGAAATAACCGGCCTCTTCTTATCTTTGCTTATCCGTCGGCTTCTGCACGTGTCGCTCGCAGACCACACGCCTTATTGACGTTTGCAGGGGGCGTAATTACGGCTTGCTGTCTGCTTCTCAAAGGCTCGTGTTGAAAGCGGGGGTCATCCGGAAGGTCGGCGGGATCCGTCCGAAAAAGAAAGTGAACTCGAGAACGCAGCACGAGCGGCACGTCTGATCACGAGGTGGACGGCCGCTTGTTTCGGGCGCCCGAAATACTCGAAGGAGTGACGGAAGGCGCGAGGAATTCGTGGCTGCGAGGCGATTCGATTATCCGAAAGAACAACAAGAGAATCGGATTGTCGTCCGTGAACGTTCGAGTGTCTTGCGGCCACAAAAAGAAGTGATCTCACCGTGAATGACGTTCGCTGTGCATAAATGTGATTTGTAGAGAGTATAAGAGAAGAAGGAAACGGGCGGCAGTCAGCCGGTGCTTCCAGAAACCTCGTGCAGCCGCCATGCTTCCTTCTTGCTCATGCCTTTCGATCAAAAGAAGTCGTCTCTTGTACTTCTGAACCGAAAAGGGCACCGTTTCAATCAGGCCTGCTCGAAAAGCCCGTGTTTGAAGTGGATTTGGCTTTTTAACTCATCGACATGCCCGCTTCAAATCCTGTTACATTCCTTGGCTCGAGGGCTGCAAGCGGGCGCCCAAAATACCGACGGAGGAGTCGAAAGTTCACTGGACCCAACGGCCAAGAAGTCACGTGCCGCTCGTTCGTGCACTTTCGGCAAGACAGAAGCGGTTCTTCGGGTACAGACTCGAGCGTTGCCGCTCAAGAAGTCCTTTCTTGCAGCAATGATCGTGCTTCATTGGAAGGCCGTTGGTTTGATGCTCGTGTCTGGGAATTCAATTCTTTGTGCAAGTGGACGCCTACAAGCCGAGGGTTGACGTGCCGATCATTCCGATTCGATTAACCGTTCGCCGGCCTCCAGAAAGTCTCGTGATCACCCGCCGTCCATCAGCAATTCGATTAGCCGAAAGAGGCGGCCGGTTGCTCGCCGGAGTGGAGGCGGCGGCTCGGCTTCGCTCTTCAGAAGTCCAACCGGCGACTCAGCGAAACGATCGAGTGGCCTTCAAAGTCTGTCCACGAGTTTCCTTTTCGGTCCGCTTGCCAATTGATCCCTTTTGTTTGTTCCTTGACTCACGTGCACTTCGTTCTAAACTCAAACACGCGTTGTTTCTACCTTTGGTTTGGAACACGAACATTTGGGCCATTCGCTGGCGTTCGTTTTGTTGCAAACTCCGTTCTTCGTGTTCGTCAGTCGCTTGAACTCGCTTCTTTTTTCACTCGAAAAAATATGAACGCTTTTCCGAGAACTCGGCACGCGATCGTAAAGCCGGCGGGTGAATGGGCAAACCAAATGGTTTCTTTCCTTCGGCTAGTGGACCTTCTTTCCCGTTCGGGACGATCTTTTCGACACCCTCGACGAATCAAAGGAGTGATCTCTGCTTTTGGCATGATTCCACGAACTCTCGGTTTCGTTTTGTCTCTTGGTGTTCCGCTCACAACTCTCGACCTTTCCCTCGTGTTCAAGGGATTACAATCCATCCGCGGGCTAGAAAATACAAAGCGGGAGGGAGGGGCGTGCCTTTGGACTTCGGCCACCGCTTTTGGGCGTCGGTTTCGTTCGGCCGCTTGTTTTCGCTCCGGCCGCCCGCTTTCGTCCGTTCGTTCGCGTAATTCGGGATGTTTTCGGCGGTCATCCGCGAGCTCCACGCGCTGATGGACGCGCTGAACGAGCGGCTGGAGCTGATCGAAGGGATCATCGAGTGCGTGATCGGCTTCCCCACCTTCTTCCTCGCCGTCTATTCCACCTACAAACTGCGTCTGTTGATCACCTTCCCGCCCACCACGAGGATCGTTCTGGTTAGCGGCCACTCTCATCCATTCAATTATTCGTGTTGTGTCTGCAGGGCGCCTCAACAACGGCCATCGCTCTCATGTGTCTCCTCCATCCCTTCTTGAATGTGATTCCCGCCGAGTGGTTCTCGATGGAGAAAGGGCGCTACGCACAGGCCACCTTTGTGTACACGCTGCAGTTCATCGTCCTCATCTGCACTCTCCTGTTAGGTCGGTTAAGAGATTTAGTAAACGAATTATACAAAGCTTTAGATACGAAGTTCGCGCTGATGGGCTACGAGTCGTGGCTTGCCTACCGCGACCGCTCGGACTACGAGCACCGCGATGGATCCCAAGGATGGATGCTCGTTTCCTATTACGTTTGTGACTTTTTTCACTCATCTAATCGCTCGCTTGTTTGCAGGTGGGCTTCGCGGTGGTCGTCTCGTGGGCGAAGGTCGTCTTCTACGTGTTCTTCACGAACTACCCGCTGGACACGCGACTCCACTACGCGTTCTTCATCGAGGACTCGATGCCGTTCGTTTCGTTCCAGTACTTCGTCGGCTTCGTCTCGATTGCGTTCGGAATGACCGTGAGTTGTTGGATTGAAATGCTTCTTAATGATCTTTCTTTAGCAAATCTACCGAATTCATCGGTTCGCCGTCCGCATGAAGTACAAAGGCCGCTCGTTGACCGAGAGCTTCCAAGTGAAGCAGATCGTCACCCTGCTGAACATCCTGAAGCCACTCGCTCTCTCGTATTGCATCGGATACGCGATCGCGGTCTCCTTCCACGGTGTAGGGGTGACGATGCTGCTGCGGGGCCACACGCGGATGTACCGCAATCTGACGGCCGCCGTCTTCACGATCGGCGGCGCGTACAACACGTTCGCCCTCGTCTTCATGCTCTGGTACCTGCCCGCGCTGCGGCAGCTGATGATCAGGGACGTCGTGCGGGTGTGCGGCCTGCACAAGAACCGCATCTCGCAGTCGGACCTCCAGCCGGCGATCGTCGATCGAATCGAGTGCCCCGAGCAGCACTTCGATCACCTGCGAGACCTCTGGAACCGTTGATCTTCGTTGCCTTCCGACCTCACTGCTTCCTTCTTGATCGTGCGTGTAGATAAACTGAAAGTTTCCTCGGTTCTTAGGGGAAACGAAGAAGAACGGATGAATGGATCGTTCGCATGCAAGTGCTTTATTTCTCGAATCCCTGTAGACTGAATGCCTTCACGAATCAACTGAGAACCTCCGCGAATCCAATCGTTTCGTAGTCGACGTCGTAGACGATGCAGAAAGCGCGCACGAACGGGTTCCCGAGCACGATGTTCGCGAAATCGCCGTCGCCTTTGAGCTCGAAAGCCACGGCACACGTCTGTCCGCCGTCGATGTCGATCTGAAAGCGACGAATAGGAGTTGGAACATTTTCGTTCGTACATCAACGACGTAGTTGGAAGCAGGAACCGAGTAGTCCTTCGATCCAATGGTGAAGACCCAAGAGGGCAAACTGGCGGCCGACGAGCACGAAGTGGTCAGCAGGCCCAGGTCCCTACAAACATGGACGTGTGGATGAAAGAAGCGTCGATCAACTGACCAGTCGTAGTCGGGGTTGATTTGCTGGTAAACCGCACGGTACAGGTCGTACTCAAACGCAATCAGCGGATAGCCGGTGTCCACCAACGTCCACTGGTTGTCCGCAGAGGAGAACGAACCGGACACGAAGCGGGAGATCAAAAAGTTGGGGTAGTAGTCCCACGGAATGGACTGCAAAGAGGAAATTGATGCAACGGCACGTGGTTGTTTGTTACGTTGACTGAAGAGGAGCAGTGGGTGGTGTCCAGTCCGCCAATGGTCAGGGCGGCGTTCGGAAGCCCCTGACTGGGAGGCTTCGATCTACAAGGATGTTTAGGGAATGACATTCTTTCAGTTGCTTACGGCCCGAGCCAGATCGTAAGTTTGCGTTCCGTGACGTTCAACGCGTCGAAGATGCTGAGGATGAGCGGCTGGTCGCTCTCGTCCTCCTTGTGCCACAGAAGGCCGACCGCTCCGCTCAGCTCGCGATTCCCGAACGGCTCGTCGGCCTCCTGCAATGCAAGCACTCACCTACGCTCTTCCATCGATGCTCTTTCGACCTACCGATCCGTAAACCTCGTCCACGTCGCCAAATTGCTGCGATTCGATCGTGACGCTTGGTGCAATCGAAACAACACCGCTTAGGTTCCTTCTTTTCTATCTGCTTACTCGGAAGACGTCGGTGTAGATGTCGCCGTAGAGTTGCAGGTCCCCACTGGACCCTTGGAACCAATCGCCGATTTCACTTGTGCTCGACGCCCTCCAAATGCCGGTTGTTCGAAGAAAGAAGTAAAAAGATTACGTGGAGTTGTAAGCCGGTTGTCCGCTTTGAAGGAGGTAGAAGTCCGTCCCCAACACCCACGAGTAGAGTTGCCCGCATTCCACCGCTACTGTGAACTGCTGAGCTAAAAGAAATCGCTTGATTGGGGCAGAGAAAGAAGAGACGAACGAGGAGTCCCGATGGCAATGTTCAGTGCAATGTAGTCGCCTATAATTTGGAATCATTCAACAATCGACCGGAAAGATCGCTTACGAGGGTACGTGTTGAAGTAAAGACGGCCCTCTTTGGTCGCTTTCGGTTTTTGGAAAACGGCCGCTTTGAATAGGCGTCTTTCCGCCGCCGAATGGATTCGATGGACGAGCGGGATCGTGTGCACATCACTGGGGACGACCGTGTCGATCAGAAAGCAAGCGAAGAACAGAAAGAAGCGGCAATTCATTTCGCTTGTTTGCAAACGAAAGAAAAGAGAACGTGCGGATGAAAGCCGTTTTCTGCTTTTATTTCTGCGGTTTGTGATAAGCGAATCGATTTTGATGCACATTTGTGGTTTAGCGTGGGTAGTTTCGTCGACAGCGAGATTATGTTGCCGCTTTTCTCGTCGTTTGTTCGAAAATGTTAATTAAAACGAAGGGAATTCTGGTCTATGCCGCCAGCATTGGACGTTTAAGAAGATTCGTAGGCAGTCGCTCGGCGCAAAAAGGAGCACAAAAGACGGGGTTCGTGGGCGAGTGGCGATAAGGACGTCGAACAAGCCGCGGCTTTAATAAAAGAAAAGAGTGGCGTCAGGCGCTTCCGATCGGTTGCTTCGTTCCGGCGACCAGTGCGCGGCTGCTTCGAAATTATCCTTCCGATCAATAACTGAACAAACTAGAACGAAGTGGACGCATTCCCTTCCAAAACTTCGTTGTAGTGTGGTCAGTTTCGCAGCGTTCCACTCAGTGGATTGAAACTCTGCTGTATGCAACTCGTGGCAAGCGAGCGAAAGTGCGTGCTTGGATGAGCGGCCGTGCGGCTGTCTTATCGCCGTTTGACCCCCGGAAAACCTTAAACAGGAAGAAGCTTTGTTTCCGGTTATCCCCCAACGCTCTCTTTCGTTCAGTTGTGCTCCAACAACGATCAAGCAGAAGAAAACCGTTTGGTGCGATCGAGGAACCGTCCTGGTCGCCTCAACGTACGTGACTTGAGTTTCCTTCGTTAAACGGCTGTTAAGCAGCTGATTGGAGAATTTTCCGCAAACATGCGCCTCAATCTCACTAAGTTTCGTCCTTGTTACGAGTTGCTTCTTGTTGTTTGATGATGCGTGCGAGAAGCAACCAAAAGAAAAGGTCGGTGATAAAGTGCCCACAAAATTTGAAAATCGTGGCTACGGGCTGCAGCCGCGGCACCCATTTTGCACGAGAGAATAGAAGGTCGCCTGCAAGCTGCATTGTTAGCTGCAGCCAGCTGCGGCTGCGTCCCTTGGCTGCAGTCAGACGGCTGCGGCGAACTGCACCTGCAATGGCATTTCGAACCCCGCTCCCCGCAAAGGCGCGACAAACAGACGCAAAAAAAACGCGTGGGAACGCACTGCCCCGCCCAGTTGCGGCTTAAAGGCGTCCGCCGCCGCTCCCCCGCAACGAGTGTTCGTGGTCCAGTGGTAAGGGGCGCGGACTGCGGTCGAAAAAGTGTAAGCAGTGTTTAGGGTTCACTGCGCCGCGCAAGCGGTACGTCCCCTTTCTTCAGCCTCCAAACCGACATATCAGCTGCCGCGGAGGCCCTCTAATTTACTCTTTTTGGTCACATTCGACTGTTTTTTGAGTCCTCGGCCGTCCAGTGCGGTTCGTTCGGTCGCCTTTCGTTGGACGCTGCTGCCGGCTGGCCGCGGAAGGGTTGCAAAAGAAGGCTGTCGAACAGGCGAGCATGCCAACAATCAAGGCGGTGAATTGAAACTCTTCCTGTCTGCAACTCGTAGCAAGCGAGCGAAAGTGCGTTCTTGTGTGAGCGGCAGCGGCGTCTGGTCTCTTATCGCCGCTCGGTGCCTTCAAACCTCAAAGCAGAACGAAGCCTCGTTTCCGGTTAGCCTACAACCCTCCCTTTCGTTCAGTTGTACCCTGCAACGATCAAGCGGCCGTTTGCTGCAATCGAGGAAGCGTCTTGATCGCCTCAACGTACGTGTACTTGACCTGCGCCTTGGTTGAAACGGCCGATAAGCACCCGATTGGAGAATTCCCCGCACAAATACGCCTGGTAGTTACCAAGTTTCGTGCCCGTTACGAGTTGCTTCTTGTTGTTCGATGATGCGTGCGAGAAGGCCGAAAAAGGAGATTGCATGAAACTCGTGTATCTTCACGAAAGAAGGCCAGCTTTGAAACGGGCATCAAACTATGATTTGGTCATCACGAAAGTCGGGAATAAAAGAGCTTTGCCCTTTGCAGTTCTCCCATCCTGTCTTTGGAATGGAGACCCACTACAGCCTGCTGCTGCTGTTCTCCAGCCTACTGCTCGGTGAAGTGGTTTGTGGGGGCGTCCACACGATCCCTTTGATCAATCGGATTCACTCGGCCGCCGAAAGGCGTGAATTCCAGGCGGCGGTCCCGCATCATCCAAAGGCCATCAAAAACGGTCGTCTGTACTTTGAAAACTACCCCCGCAAGTACTCGTTTTGATTATTGATTAAGTGCGCTTATTTGCAGGCGACTACATTGCGTTGAACGTCTCTATCGGAACTCCTCGTTCGTTCCTTTTCTTATGTATTCTTCCGCTAATCATTGCCGTGTTGCAGCTCAAAACTTTACGCTCGCCGTGGAATGCGGCCGCGCCGACTCGTGGGTTTTGGATTCGCAGTTCGACGACGTCCAACGCGGCCAGCCTGTTTACGATCCCACGTAATCGACCGGCCGTCCTGCGTTCACTAACAAACCGTTTAAGACTGTCGAGCACAAGTAAATACATCCGCCAATTTGAGGGAAGCAGTGGAAATTATGAACTATACGGCAAAACGTACGCGGACGTCTTTCAAGTAAGAGGGCCAAGTGAAGGAAGACAATATCTGTTGCTTCAGATCGGAACGAACATCTCGATCCGATCTCAAATGTTCGGCGATGTCCGTCATGTTCAGTTGGGGGTAACAAAGACGCCTATTGAAGTAACTAATCGCAGGAGATTGCAGCCCGAAGACGCCCCGTACGGGAATTCCGATCTTAGCGGCGTGGCGGGCTTCTTGTAGCAATCGGACGATCAGTACAGCGACATTTCGTTGATCAGCAATATTTTCGACGTTTTGGGCGTCACGGATCGAAAGCTCACCGTTTGGCTGGGGCCGTAAGCGACGTTCGCGTATGACCATGACTAACTTTCTGCTTCCAGTTACCAACCGCCGAGCCAAGGCTTTTCGGAGGCGGCGTTGTCATTCGGCGGTCTTGACAAGACGCACTGCTCCTCGGTGATCAACGTAAGGAACAAATCTTCGTATTCGACCAGGGCGGCTGTTTGCAGTTCGAATTCTTCGACGACATCCCCAACTTCACGGTTTACCAAGTGGTCTCCGGTACGTTCTCGTCGGACACCGACGGGATGTCCGCGTACGTGGACACCGGCTTTCCGACGATCGCCTTTCATTCGGAGATCTACCGCACTCTCTTCCAACAAATCAACCCCGACTATGATTGGTGGGCGGCTATACCGTTAGTTAAGTGATCGCCGTTTATTCCAGCGATCTCGGCCTCTTGACCACCCCGTGCTCGGCGAACGCCAGTCTGCCGTCGTGGATCTTCAGTCTCAGCGGGGCCGACTACTCGGTTTCTCCTTCGAACTACGTGCTTGACGTGAGCAAGAAGCTCCGTTCTATTGTGAGCCGCTGATTGCAGCTGGACATCGACGGCGGAGAGACGTGTGCCGTGGCGCTCGAGGTCCTGCAAGACGGGTGGCTCTACGCAGACATGGTGCTCGGAAATCCGTTCGTCCGTTCTGCCTGCGTCGTCTACGACCTCGACAACGATTCCATTGGATTTGCAAACGTTCTCGCTTGAAGCATGAGTGTTGGGTTGTTAACGCAGAATAAAACGTGTTGTGAAGGACGAGGGGAAGCAGACGTTCAACGCGTGAATCACGCGATCAACGCAGTTCGTTCGACGCCGCTCGTCATTTCCAGCGCCATCTGCGCAGTGGTCGAAACATTTCTACAGAATAACTCTTTCACCTGTCTCTCGTCCCAATCTGCGTGCTATTTTAATCAAACGACTTGAAACAACAACAAAAAGCATCGAACAACAAATGAGTCATAACAACGGTCCTACTCGCACATAACTTGGCTGTCAGTCCTATCTTTCGAGCGAGCAAGTCGAAGCAAACAGGTGACAAAGAAATAATTCGATCACGTTTTTCGTGCACGTTTCACTCGTAATCCGATTTCTTCCATTGTTTCTTTCTGACCGTGAAACGCTCTCATTTTTTTGGTCGGCGGCGTTCCAATTTTCACGGCTCCTTCGAAATGGAAACCTTCCGCTCGGGCGGGCAGCTCATGCCCGAATCGACGATCGCCGTCTACTCGGCCCTCCAGCACTCGTTTCTGTGCTTGAATCTGCTGCTGTTTGGAGGCAGCGTGGTGGTGATCACTCAAGCGTCCACACATGCGATGGGGCAATACAGGCGAGTGGACTCTTCTCGCATTTATTTCATCCACCTTCTTCCAGGTGGTTCCTGCTGAACGAAGCGGTGTGGAGCTTCCTGTTCGACTGGGCCACGTGTTTCACGCAGCCCGTCTTTTTGTACCCGAGCGTCTCGTGCGGCTTCAACTCGTCCGTCTACATGCAGCACACGGGCGTCACCGCCCAGCGGCTGGTGATCACGCTGTTCTTGTGCACCGTCGTGGGCAAAATCCACGCCTTCGGCACGGCGTTGGCTCACCGTGTGGCCTGCGCTCATCCGCTCGAGTCCCGCCTCGCGAAACTCTACGCGAAGGCCACCCCCGTTCTGCAAATTACCGTTCTTTCGTTCATGATTGCGCTCGTAGTCGTGAGTTGACCAAGAGAAGTAAATGCAATGATTATTGAATTGCAGCTCTCGATGCTCCCGTTCCTCCTCCGAACGGCACGAGATCACGCGCCACAACGTGGAGGAGCTGGAACCCTTGATGGCCGCCGTGTACGCGCGAGAGCCGACGCTCACGTGTGTTTGGACGCCGGAAGGGTGCGTGCAGAAACGAGAAGAGCGTGACTTTAATCAACCGTTCATCCTCAGTTCGAAGCTGATGAACGTCCTGATCGTCGCCGTCCTTTTGTTCCCGATCGTTCTGATCAGCCTGTTCTTCTCGCTGATCGTCTACGCGCACCGTCTGCTAGTCCAACAGCAACAGCGAACACTCGGCAGCCAGCAGATGAGAACGTGGAGGCTGCAGCGGATGCTGCTGAAGGCGTGCGTCGCCCAGCTGGCCGGCAACTCGTTGTTCATGCTGATCCCGCTGTGCGGCTTGATGGCCATCGGCCTGACCGGCCCCCGCTTCTCTTCGCCGCTGACGATCATCGTGGTCTGCTCGCTCTCCGTGAACTCGGCCTTCAACTACGTGTGCTCCATTTTGTTCCTTCGGTAGGCGGCCGTCCACTACTTCCTCCAAATTCTTCACTTCTTTTCAATCAGTCCGTACCGCGACTACGTGCTGCGCTCACTCGTCCACCTGTCGTGTTTTCCTCGCCTTCTGCCCGCCGACTACGTGGAGCGAGTGCACAAGTACGAGACCCAAACCTCCACGATCTCCGTTGCGACGGAGGCAAGACGACGCTCGTCGTTGTTCGTGCGGCGCAAGAGTTCGGTCGCCGTTGCGGTCAAATGATCTTTGAGCGTTTCTTCTTTCTATCGAACGTATCTCACGCCTCCAGCACCTCGGTAGAGGCGCGAATTCACGAGTTTTTTGGCCCCCGTCCGACCCCCGCATTCAACTGACGGCTCGACTAACAACGATCTTGTTTATTAACGCTACCAACAAGATCAAAGAAGATACAAAAGCAACAACAGGAAGTCAGTTTCCACTTGCTTCGGCCGCTCGTCTGTCTAGTAGCGGTTCTTGGCGGCTTCCTTCGGGAACTCGAAGACGGGCACGCCCTTGTGCTCGACGACGAAACCGTGGCGGCACTTGTAGACGCCGATGCAGAACGCGAGAATGATGCTGAATACACTGAAACGAAGCGAATGAGGAGGGATTGGAGGGAAGGAAACTCACATGAGGAAGATGAGAACCGACGCCGTTTGGTCGGCCGCACGCTCGTTCGCCTCCATTTTGCCCGCGATCTTGCCGAAGATCTCGCCCAGCTTGAAGCCCTCGTGCAGGCCCTTGGTGTAGCCGGTCTGGTTGCCCCACTCGAGGCCCGCGAGCACGCCCTTCATGTAGGCCGACAGGTTGCCCTGCTCGCGGCCCTGCTTCAGTCCGTTCTCGAGGCCCTGGCGGTAAGCGCGGTTGACCGCCGACTCGAGCGACAGCGCGGTGGTGTTTGCGGCGACGGCGGCCTCGTCGACGGGCGGCAGGCCGGCGGGCGCGTGGATCGCCGCTTGGGCGACGAGCGGGAGGACGGCGCAGAGGAAGAGGACGGCCAGCAGGCGCATTTCGGTCATTTCGGGTGCTGAAATCAAGGAGTCGAGATCAAGAGGAGATGAAAGAAGCGGAGATGGAACGCGAAATGCGGCAAGGAGCCAGCAAAGTCGGAAGAAGACGCCCGGACGGGGCAACGCGAGCGGACGCCAAGTCGGGCGGCCGCGTTCGCAAATGGCGGACGGCGGCTAGCGAGCGGAGAGACAGCCGATTGCCCTCCCGCCCGCTTGCCGTCTGCTCGCCCCTTCCCCGTTCGGTCGCTGTCTGCACAACGGGCGGGCGGCGGGCAGAAGGCGGAGATCGCTTGTTTACACCCGGCCGCTTTGATTTCTCCATCCAACGGCGCCCTCGCGCTCCCCGTTCACTCGTGCCCCTCGCCGCCCAATCGAAAGACCCGGCAAACGAGCAGATGGCCGCCGATTGCCGACGAGCGGAGCGAAGGGCAGCGGCTAATGGGAAACACGTCAGCGGACCGCGCGGGGCAACGCCGCCCAATTCGAAGGTCCCGCCCGAATTCGAATCGCTTTTGATTTGCGCGTCGCCCGAGCGGCAGGCGCGTCTAGGTGCCTTGAATCGAAAGGAACGAGTGAACAAAACGGAGAGCGATCGTCGAACACGAATGGCTGCATGCTTTGTTTCGCGGGAAATTAACTTAGATGCGGGAAAGCTCACGATCAGCAGGGATGCATGAGTCAACGTTGCCAAGAGCAAACATCAATAGCCTCAGGCCTTTGCGGTTCGGCCGAGACGAACGAGCAGAAGACGGCGAGTCCGACAGGGTTCGATCGATCGAATGCTCGCTGCCGCTCGTCCGCCCAGTTGGCGACCCAAAGGGAACGCGGGCGGGCGGGAGAAAGCGACGATCGGCGGGCGCCTCGTTGCGGGCGGCCGGGCGGGAACTCGCGATTGCTTTCGTTTTTCGCCGCTTCGGCCGTTCGTCGTCTTTCGAAAGTGTTCAGTGGAATAAACCGCGCTGTATTCGAGCGGCATGTTGGTCGGCGAATCCGGTCGCTTGTTCCCGCACGTGCACGTGTTCCTCCACCAATTCCTTCTTTCTCTCGCCGCTATCGCCCGCTCGATCTGCCCGCTTGCAGACCGCGAGATGCCGCAGACGATCGTCCTCCTCGCGCTGCTCTCGGCCCTCGCCGCCGGCCAGCCGACCGCCCAGGAGCCGAACCCGTACGAGACGCTGACGGCCGTCTTCGTCCTCTTCTTCGGGTGAGTGCGCCCTCCTTTCAAGTGGACTGATCGCTCGATTGCAGGCTTGCCATCCCGCTCGCGGCCGTCGTGTGGGTCTGCGATTGCATTCGCGACGACTTCTGCCAGTGTTCGTACCGCTCGGACGAGAACACGGAGAGTGAGTCCCGTTTTCTTCCCCTCCTTTGCTAACCCCAAATGTTTAGTCGCGGCCGCCTATTCGTGTTTCTCCTGCGAATGCGAATGCCATCAGGGAGCACCCAAGGATCCCGATTTCTTTTCTTTCTCCCTCTAGTCATTTTATTCGTTCCGTTTTCTTTCACGTGTTCTCTACTTTCCTTTGTTTTATGCGCGCAATTCGACGGGTAATAATCATTTTCACTTCACGAATAAACGAGTTCCAATCACTCCCTTGTTCACGAGATAGTGGGGATGTTGCCCGTCGGTAGTCCGAGGTCGTGGCCTAATCACGATACGGGGGTGGTCGTTGGCTGCTACCGACCCGTTTGGCCCATGCGCGGACAGCAGGGAAGCGGCCAAGCGGAAAGTGGACGAACTATGAGACCGCCGCCCACGTGTCTCTTATCTACCCGTCCGTTTGCATGTGCTCCCTCGTTGCTTTCGATGAGTAAAGAGACGTACGGAATGAGTTTATTTCAACAACAGCAAAAGAGCATCGAAGTTCAGCTCCTGTTCAACGCTTCGCGCGGATCACTCCGTTCACGATGTCCGGGTGTCCGGCCATGAATCGCTTTCATCCCTCCGAGTGCGTGAGAGCGGCGAGATTGCGCGCGGCAGAAGTGACCGTCTGTTGCTTGAAGGTTGGCAGGTTGTCGTACGTCCAGGCAAGCTCCAGATAGTCGAAGATGGTGTCCGACGAGAAATTGCCGCTCATGCTCTTGACACACGCTTCCTGCAAGCGGAAGGATAAAAACGTTCAGTGGAACCTGCTCGCTCACCTGCAGTCCGGCCAGATGATAGCGGTCGGCGACAACGCAGAGAGCAGAATCGAGTTCTTTCAGTCCCTCGATCTTGCCCGAGTAGATCCAACGGAGCATCGCCTCGACGAGCGGCGGCTCCAAGTCGTCCATCACGATCTTCTTTTCGAGGCTCTCCTTCGTGTCCTCGCGGTCGAACATCTGCTCGAACACTTCCGACAGGGAGCAGAGCAGCAGTTTGGAGACCTCAACGAGGATGAGAACGAAGAACACAAAAGAGCTCACGTAAAAAACGATGTCGCCTTTTGCGACCACTCGGATGTCCGCGTACTTCTCTTCGTTGAAGTGAGCGCTGATGTACTGGCACAGCTGGTTCTTGCGGTCGATCCCTCCGCTCTAGTGCTGGAGCGAGGAACCCAGCGGACGTAGGTTGAGGCGTAAACGAGCGAATTCGTCCGCGAAGAACACTCGTTCTGCCAACGTGGACTCGCCGTAGATTCCTTGGAGATCGGTTTCTTTTTGGCCGAAGATGCGGGCGAGTCCCTCTAGAATACAGCGATGGATTAGATGAGAGGTGCGTCGAACAAACCGCTTTTGTAGGTCTGATGGTTTGCTTTGTTCACCGCCCACAGTTCGTAGTGCAAGGGGGTCCCGAGATTCAACACCCACATTGATTGCGGTGTGCCCCAAATGGCGGGAAGGTTCGAACAGAAACTTCTGCTCGGTTCTCTTCAGGCAGATCACCGCGCTCTGATCCGTTCGATGTCCGAACTGTAGCCGCAATTCCATTCGAATTCTAGTGGAACGGCCGAGCGGTTCACCGTTTGAATTTCGCCCGCATGTTCGGTGCTCGAGCGTTCGATTTGTCCGTCTTCTGCGTTTTTGTGAATCTCGCAGCAGAGAAACACGGTTGTGGTATCTGCCAATCGTTTGATCGCTTCCACCTCCAGTTGTACCGTGTCCTCCTTTCCGTGGGCTGAAAAAAGTGCAATTGAAACAAAAACAATGGGAGTTCTTCTACCTTTCGGCACGACGAAATTCCCGGTTAGGTCCTCCATCCACACCGTGATCTTAGTGGACGGAGGGTCGTCTATGAAGCAGACCACCACGCGACCAGTTGGACGGCTTTCGTCGTAGTCGAGGTGCGGGTGGCTTTCGGAGTGTTCGACTCGATCGACGGGCGGCCGGAACACGAGGAAGCACTGGGGATTCCCCTCCAGATTGGTCGTGAACAGCTCCGAGCACCACTGATCTCCACGGATCGCGTTGCGGTATTTCTGCGCAAAACCGCTCATCTTCCACTTGACCAGAGTGGTTTGATTCGGCAGGTGCTTGCAGATGGACATCGTTGCGATGGATGATGGGAAGCTGGAATACGAGGCGGAAATCGGTGAACGATGGGAACTCGACTGGAGCAATCGCGAGCAAAACAACGCGGCGTTCAATTTGACTCGCCGGTCACCAAGCGACCCAAAAACAAGCGATGGGGCGGCCCCCTGCCGCTTACCACTGCGTTCTTCTACTCGACTACGCAGAAGTAGGGAGGTGAAAGGGTAACAGCGGGGCGTTGATAATGCGGACGCGAATTGCGGTCAGTTAGCCGCGAGGGGATGCGCGACTTCCTGCCGGCCGGCATTGCGCTTGGTTGATCTTTGATCGTGAGTGGTGAGAGAGGAGGGCGGCACTGAACATCAGCCGGCTCGTTTAGCCAGCGAATTAGGCCACTTTATTTTTTTAAAGTGTGAACAAGGCATCAAAGACAAGCCGACCGTCTTTGTTCGTGAAGCGCACGAAATCGGCGGTTGCTTTGCAACGTCAAAGGATCGTCGACCATCTGTGGTCCGTCCGCTTGCTGCAATGCTTGTATTTTGCACTTACGAAATGGACACCTGCATTTCTCAAGGAAGTAACAACCGAGAGTCCAAAACAAAGCGAGCAGGTGTTCTCGCGTGTGTCTTGCTCGTCGGCCGGCTGTTCGCGAAGCGGGACGAGCGGCCAGGAATTTTCGCTACGGATTCTTTCCTCCATTCCTTCCCTCAACCACCGTTTGCTGCGATGGCTGACGCGAATGAAACGAATCTTAAAGAAGAGTTCTTCTCCGAAGAGAGAGTCGCCGTCTACTTGGCTCTGATGCACGTGTTCCTCGTG
This sequence comes from Aphelenchoides fujianensis, assembly GCA_024699865.1. NCBI lineage: Eukaryota > Metazoa > Nematoda > Chromadorea > Rhabditida > Aphelenchoididae > Aphelenchoides > Aphelenchoides fujianensis. Next base: position 600,235 of record JAMPIO010000038.1, on the reverse strand, counting down.
CTGAACTCCGTTCTTTTCTTTGCGTCCGTTTGGGTCATCTGTCGGGCCTCCACGAAAGCCATGGGCGGCTACCGGTTGGCTTCTTTGCTTTTTTCCTTTTACCCTTCATTTTTCAGGTGGTTCCTGCTAAACGACGCAACGTGGAGCTTTCTGCTGGACACGGCGCTCTGTCTTGTGCAGCCGCTCTTCTTCTTCCCGGGCCCCCAGTGCGGAATGGCTTCTTCGATCTTCCTCC